>JAFBJV010031611.1:1040330-1052698 GCA_016801935.1 Platichthys stellatus | reverse complement strand
CGTTCCGCGGTTGCAGTCGCAGGACTATAATTAGGCCTTAAAGCCCGCCCTGACAATCTGATTGGCCCGGCCCTACCATAATTTTTTCCCAATGGAGCGGATCCAGACCGAACTGCCCGACCAAATAATGTTGTGGGCGGGGCTAAGTTCGTCTGGCATCCAGGCTAGGATACCTCTCTAACTGAGGGGAATCCTGTGGTACGATGGAATGTCTTAATTCTTTTTTTTCTTGTCTTTAGCGCTGTCATATATAATTTGTGATGTTGTCAAGGAAGGTTTGTGTTTCTCTTCAATAAAAATAAAGTTTAAAATAAAAACCGAAAATTCGGTTTCCTGTCCCGAAGCTGGAGATTTGAATCTTCAGGAGAAGAAACTTTTCTTCCTCAGAAGGTGAAACTCTTCTATCTCAAAGGACCTGTTTTAGGGTTAAGAAAATAACAATTGGTACAATTTATAGGAAACATATAGCCAACAGATCCTTTCACCTGAATCTGTTTAAAAACCAGCAGCAGAACTTTATGAAGAATCTCAGAATTTACGGATTTCGTTCCTTTGCTCATGTTTTCTTTGCTGCATCAGAACATTGTAAAGAACCATGTGTGTGTTGAATGTTGGTGTTGCAGGGTTGTGGGTCAAATGGGGAATGGGTTCGACTTGAAAAAGCCTCGAGGCCGATATGTTTGCCAAGAGTCATGAAAATCAATTTGCGGGTTTTCAGCTGCTTGTAAATAACATTTCATTTAGCTGACGCTTTAAACCAAAGCGAATCACAATAAGTGCATCAGCCCGAGGGAACAAATCTAGGACCAGTCAAGAAAGTACAATTACTTCAAAATAAAGCAAAACTACAAAGTGCTAAAAGTAAGTGCTACTGAAGTGTTAGTTTCAAAAAGGTGTTTGTATTTTTTTTCAGTAAAGCCACAGAGCTGAAGGTGAGCCGCTGGCCGCTCTCCAGTGGTTTAGCAGGAAAACCCCTCTGAGAATGACCAGCTGTGGTTTTTAGTGACCGGAGAGGGAGACTGACGACAGCTTCTGGTTCTCTCAGGTTTCCTGTCTCAGCCACATCGCTGCCAACTACCTGAACGCAGGGAAGGAGGCGAGGCGCTGGGGGACGGCCCACGAGAGCATCGTCCCTTACCAGGTAACACCCTGAACCCCCTGAACACACTGAACACTCTGAACCCACTGAACACCCTGAACACCCAGAACCCACTAAACACCCTGAACACCCAGAACAACCTGAACACCCTGAACCCACTAAACACCCTGAACACCCTGAACACCCTGAACCCCCTGAACACCCTGAACCCCCTGAACACCCTGAACACACTGAACAACCTGAACACCCTGAACACCCTGAACCCCCTGAACACCCTGAACACACTGAACCCACTGAACACCCTGAACACACTGAACCCACTGAACACCCTGAACCCAGTAAACACCCTGAACACTCGGAACCAACTGAAAACCCTGAACCCACTAAACACCCTGAACCCCCTGAACCAACTGAAAACCCTGAACCCACTAAACACCCTGAACACTCTGAACCCACTGAACCCACTAAACGACCTGAACTACGGTGACCCTGATAACTCAACGAACAGCAACTTAAGAAAACACATGCAAGTTGAAAAACACAAGCAAAGTAAGAAAACATCTTCATCAATTTCACAACACAACTTGTCCTCATCCGAATCAGAATATATCACAATCTTAAGCTTTTCTTGTTCTCTGTCCAAACGTCCAGGTCCTGCTCTGTCCTCTCTAGGACTCTGTCTCTCATCACTCTAACTGTTGCTGTTGTAGATAAATCGTCCATGTCTCTAACACTGTCTCTGTAATGTGGTCTCTCTTCTGACTTCCACTGCTTGTCGATGTGTCCTGTTACTCTGCAGATTTGCCCCTGCTTCCTTATTCTTTGTTCAGATTATTTATGGGTGGCCACCAACGTCAAGGTGCATTACCGCCACCTACTGGATCCGCCCCTAACCCTAACCTCTCTTTGGATCGTGACATTTTAACTCGGAAGTCACTTTAATGAAATTAAAACAATAAGAGGTTCTTTGTGTTATTTCAGTGCGAATCCAACCTGAGCTGGTTCACATTAATGAGACACACACATGAACAGATAAAATGGCAGTTCTTCCTGATGGTTTGCTCCATCTGCTCTGCCTGAAAGCAGCAGCTTGATTCTTGTGGTGCTCGTCTCCCATCGGCTGGAGCTTTACTGTCCGACACTCAGATCTAATCTTTGTGCGAAACGCCTTACCCACAATGTGCGCTCCCCCCGGGGTCGGAGTTGAAAGCGGAGCAGACGGGTTTGCTGGAGATCATGACAGTTCAAACAACAGAAATGTTGGTGTTTGGCAGTTGAGGCTTTGTGAGAAGGAGCTGAACTCATCCATCCCAGTGGAGCTTCTCAAGCTCACATTTGATTTCTAAGATGGATCAATTCACATCTCCCCAAACTGAGATGTCCACCAAGTCAAAGACGAGAAGCATGAAAGATCCTCGCCTTCAGGAAGGAAAGGCTGAAACTTTATTACAGATTTTACTATATTGAGTGTACATAAAATCAATACAATGAATTTCACCTAGACACTAAGCAGCCAGTGAGGGATGGATGGATCCTACATGGACTAAAGGTTAGTGGTCTGAACACTAACACAATACTGCTGTGCATGTGTTTCTTAATCTTGTGTGTTTTGTGATGTATGACAGACTTTCTTGTCTTCTCTTCATGTGGCCACGAGTATTTATTACAAACAATTGTGAAAAAGGAGGAGAAAGTAAAGACTAGAGGAAGACAACAATTAGGGAGGAAAAGAAAGATGCGTTGAGGGGAGGAGGAGGAGAATAAAAAAAAGTAGAAGAAGAATTGGTCTTTAAAAGAAGCTTCAGTTTATTAAACTAATTTCAAAACTCATCAGATCCTAAACACACAAAAGTCTGGATTTAATTTGAGTCGGTTTTATATGAACCTGCTGAACTGAGAATGATTCACTTTAACATGAACTGAACATCATGACACAGTTTAATACGCTGGACCACATGGAGGAGTTGTTCTGGTTCAACCACAGAGGAAGAGGAGGAAGAGGAGGAAGAAGACTTTGACTTTCACTTTATTCATGAATTATCAAGGACTCTTAAAGGCCGTGTAAATCAATTAGATATATTTTCTGAGTTTGTCAAACCACAGAGCAATATATCATCAACCACCCAAGCAAATTTGATTGCTTAAAAAATAGACATGTATAAAAGTCATTTAAAAATCCTGCTCTCACAGAGCTCTCTCTAACTGGGCGGGGCTTGTGCTGCAGCCCTCAGGTGCTGTCAAAAAGCCAAAACACTACACAACGTACAACCGAGCTGAAGTCCCCTGCTTTCACAGTTTGCTGTTTGAATAAAACAAAGCCAGCTGAACTGTTTTATTGTTGCTTTTAGTTGCAGCTTCGTCTGTTCCCAGTTTCCATACAGACGCTAGCTCCGCCGCTAGTCACCTTCCATTCTACTGAGAGTTGAAAAGCAGAGTCGTTCTCCCCAGTGACACAGGACCTGTCCAACTCATCATCACAACTGACCACAGAGCAGCTGGGAGCAGCCTCTTCTGATGTTTCTAATGTTTGTCTCTGTGTGTTTCAGGCCTTTGAAACCAAAGACGGACACATTGTGGTTGCTGCAGGAAACGACAAACAGTTTGTCCAAGTGTGTGAGGTACGTTCTCCTGCACGAACACATGGTTCTGTTCCACCTGCAACGAGGAGGTTCTGTGTTCAGCCTGTTTGTGGATTTGTTTGTTTTTGTTTGTAAGTGAGATGGTGTAAAAACTGAGGGAGTTTTTAATTGGTCGACAGTCCTATTTCAATACTGCCGCCTTTTTATGAACTACAACAGCCAAAGAGAAAATCAGGGACAAAATTGTCTTTTTCTAGAACCTATTCTCCATGTCTGTGCTCGGGTCGGATTAAGAGTCGTGAGGTTCATCTTCAACATTTCTCAGTGAGCTCCAGTGAAACGACACAGACGGAGGGAGAAGAACCGAAGAAGAGGACGTGAGCAAGGATACGCGCTAGGCTAAAGGCTAAAGGCTCAACAGACAGACCTGCGCTACCGAGTCTTACCAACTCCCAGTTTCTAACAAACAACATGGATGTAATGATCCGCCTATGATCCGGAAACATGAAGCCTCTAAATATTGAGTTGGTAAAAGTTGTGATCCGCCGGCTTCAGGGATCGACTCACTTCTCGTAGCCTCAGTGAGACGAGAACAAGGACCAGTCTCCAGAGTCCTTTCATCTTTGTCACAGATGAGGAGACGCTGAGGATCCTCGTGTTTTCAACAGATCTTTGTTTCAGCTGAAAATTCAAACTATAGTGTTCAGTGACCTTGAGTGAAAACACAGACATAGACAAAACATCTTTCTTCTTTATTAATAAGAAGTCTTTCACAAGTCCCACAACGGGGAAATTTGCAATATTACAGCAGCAGTAATAATAAGAAATATAAAAAACATGTAGAAAAATATGAATTATTTAAACTAGTATATACAGTTTAAGGAAATATTAGATAATATGAGGAATGTTAAGCTCTGGAATTTTGGTAATTTTGAAAAAAAAAAAATACAAAAATTAAACGCTGAGCAATAAAAGCATCATTCAAAACTCTATTTTAAAGATGGAATGCAGCACACGCTCCACTGTGCATTTCTCCATCACATGAGCAGATAACTCCCAGCATCCTTCACTCTACAGCAGATCTATTGAGGCCTGCTGTAGAGTGCAGGACTAGTCTGGTAAGTTTCAATGATATTACTGGAAAATATATTAGCATGCTGATTGAGGATAGTTCATCTGTTCATCTAGCCTCTTTCAATTCATTTAACCATCAATTTTAAAATATTTTTAAAGACGATTCCAACTTGCTAACTATTTATATAGGGTAACTTGGAGAGGATCTGTGTCTGAACCTTGTCCCCTCACTACTGGGGTCCCTCAAGGTTCTGTCCTTGGTCCTCTCCTCTTCTCTTTGTACACCAACTCCCTCGGCTCTGTCATTCACTCGCACGGCTTTTCCTACCATAGCTATGCCGATGACACCCAACTAATCCTGTCTTTTCCCCGATCAGAAACACAGGTAGCAGCACGAATCACTGCCTGTCTGACTGACATCTCTCAGTGGATGTCTCAACACCACCTGAAGATTAACCTTGACAAACTGAACTTCTTTTCCTTCCAGGGAAAGACTCTCCCATCCACGACCTGACTATTAACTTTGACAACTCTGTGTTAACCCCCACTCAGACGGCTAGGAACCTGGGTGTAACACTCGATAGCCAACTCTCCCTTACTGCCACCATTACTATAACAACACGGTCCTGTAGATTCATGCTGTACAACATCAGGAGAATACGCCCCCTTCTCACTCAGAAGGCGGTGCAGGTTCTGGTCCAGGCTCTGGTCATCTCACGTCTAGATTACTCTAACTCCCTCCTGGCAGGTCTACCTGCCACTGCCATCTGACCTTTGCAGCTCATCCAGGATGCAGCAGCTCGACTGGTTTTTAACCTAAATTCACTCACACTACTCCTCTCCTCCACTCCCTTCACTGGTTACCAGTGGCTGCTCGCATCCGGTTCAAAACACTAGTACTTGCGTACCATGCTGTGAACGGATCCGGTCCAGTCTACATCCAGGACATGGTCAAACGTTACACCCCACCCCGTTCACTCCGCTCTGCTTCGGCCAATCAGCTCGTTGCTCCCTCACTGCGAGCTAAACACTCATCAAAAACACGACTGTTTTCCGTCCTGGCTCCTGATTGGTGGAATGAGCTCCCCATTGACATCCGGACATCAGAAAGTTTACACATCTTCCGACCGAAAACTAAAAACACACCTCTTCCGACTTTACCTTGAATAAAAAAAAAAAAAAAAAACACTAACAACTTTTTGAAACTAACACTTTAGTAGCACTTAAATGGCACTTACTTATAGCACTTTGTAGTTTTGCTTTATCTTGAAGAAATTGTACTTTCTTGATTCTTGTCGTCCTTGGTTTGTACCCTCGGGTTTGATGCACTTATTGTAAGTCGCTTTGGATAAAAGCGTCAGCTAAATGAAATGTAATGTAATATCTCTGGTATTGCTTTAGTGTTTTTTTACAAGCTTTCTTCACATCTTATTCTACAGAACACTTCCACGTGCACTATCTCATGTGTGGACACATTTCATCTCAGCCAATGTAGAAGGAAAAACTGTGTACATTTATGAATACTGTATAAAGACCTATGTTAAGAATGACACAGATCCAGAAGCATATAGTCAAGTGCCCAAAGTTTCCTCAGGGCTCAAATCAGCCTATGACAAAACAAAATGTTTATATTTATCTCTGTATATGACAAGGTAAATACAGTTAGTATAAATTACACACATTTTCGAGTTTATTCCCGTATAGTCCTGTATTTTCACGATAATTCCCACGGAAAGTTTCCAACTTTGAATATTCCCTGAGTTTTGCAACCCAGGGTGCATGTGGTTTTACTGGGAGCAGAGCTGCCTGTCCAGTCTTACAGCTGCAGGAAGGAACAGCCTGCGACACCTTCAGACACTGAGGGTGAATCAGTCTGTTGCTGAAGGAGCTGCCCAGTGCTGTGATGGTGTCCTGCAGGGGGGGGGACTGGTTGGCCATCAGAGAAGACAGCTTCACCCTGCTCTGTCCCACCCACAGTCCAACATCCCAGGACCGAGCGGGGCCTCCTCGTCAGTCTGTCCAGTCTCTTCCTGTCAGCAGTTGAAACGCTGCTGCTCCAGTAAACTAATCCAAAGAAGAACGGCAGGCTTCAGGAGCGCCCCCTGTAGTCCAAAACACCTCAGTGTCTTCCTAAACAGTTCACTGGCATGATCATACACAATCAGAGAGGCGGTGGACTAGTGGCAGAAAGTTACGGACATCGGACTGGAAGGTCGCTGGTTTGATTCCTCGCGGTGACAATACAACATACCTGCCAGGACAACACCTGGATCTGTTCCAAAGTCCAAAGAGCACTCTCCCAACCCCACTGTCTAAGTGCCCCTGAGCAAGGCACCTTGCTCCCCCAACATCTGCTCCCCGGGCACTGGGCATGGCTGCCCACTGCTCTGTGTGTCCTGTGATGTTCACCAGATGGGACAAAAGCAGAAGACAAATTTCCCTACTCTGCATGTCGTGTGATTGGGATCAATAAATGTATCTCGAAAAAATATAACCTTAGAAATACAAAATGAGACACATGAAACAACACGACAGAAACAAACAGATATACACTACCACAACCCTTACCCGTTGTGTTGTTGATCTGATCTTATTGTTTTGTGTGTTTGCAGGTTTTGGAGCTGATTGAGCTGAACGAGGATCAAAGATACAAAACTAACAAACTAAGAGTACAGAACCGAAAAGAACTGCTACACACACTGTCCCAGAGGTACACACACACTGTCCCAGGCGTACACACACACACACACACACACTGCCCCAGATGTATTATTATAAAAATGCAGGCGTTTTAAACCTAAAGTCTAAAAATCACTATTAATAATAATTTAAAATCATGTTTTCATTTTCTTCCGTTAATTGCATATCAAGAACGCCTTGAGGGAGTTTCCTCAAATTCAGTTCAACCAAAAGATGAACTGATCAGATGTTGAAGGTCACAGGTCCCACTGACCTTCAGACACTGGTTGGCCGAGGAGTACAGCTGCAGTTTGGTGATTTAAGTTTTGTTATTAACTCTAATTGTGATAATGAATCTGTAATCATCTCAGATTCCTGCAGAAGAACACAGCGGATTGGCTGAAGAGTTTTGAGGGCTCCGGTGTTCCTGTTGGACCAATCAACAGCATCCAGGAAGTGTTTTCTGACCCTCAGGTAGACCACACAAATACACCCACACACACAGACTGTGTTATTGTCATCATATTTCACGATGGTGAGACTTGGGTCTCCCTAATACAGCCAGAGACGAATGTGTGTCTTTTCAGCAACTTTATTAAATCGGAAACTCACAAAACTCTTAACTTTAGTGGCCTGTTGTTTCTATAGCTTTACAGTTCAGTCCGTCTCTGCTCTTGTGTCTCCGTCTTTTGAACCAGAGGATGGATCAGCTGATTCATCCTGTGGGGCAGGTGCTCTCCGAGTCACAGTGAATTATTGTGTTTGTGGGTCAACTCATTCTGAAGCTTGTGTTGATGTGGTTAAGTGATCCTTCAGACAACAGCAGCTAGCAGTTCATCAGGTCGCTGTGACCTGTTAGCTGTTAGCAGGACGTGGGTGTTGTGGTCCAGACGTTTGTTTGTGTTTACGTGTGTGAATGTGAACTCATCAGCTGTTAATTCTGTTTGATCTCACATATTGTTGTATTAACATGATTCATCATATTAAACATGAAATTGTTAATAGTAATAATCTGGAATGAATTTTCCAACAATAAATTTCTTTCTACACCAGCTGCAAAAAGTTTGTCTTCAAACTGCGGTAACAAGTTTCTGTTGTGGTGGAGGAAGAACTTTAAAATAAAGCCTTTTAGAGTGTGTGTGTGTGTGTGTGTGTGTGTGTGTGTGTGTGTGTGTGTGTGTGTGTGTGTGTGTGTGTGTGTGTGTGTGTGTGTGTGTGTGTGTGTGTGTGTGTGTGTGTGTGTCCACACAGCAGCTCTACAGAGAGGCTGTTAGTAATCAGGAAGTCACCCCCCCGGTGTCTGGAAGTGATTTGGAAACACTCTCCGTCTCTCTCTTCTGTCGCGTACCGAGCAACTGCTTCCGAATATTGTGCAAAGTTTCAGCGAAATGTTTCCATGTTCAGGCCACCGTGCAATTCATTGGACATTCCTGGTAACATGTGTGTAACATGTCAGAGTCCATGTGAGGAACCAGCAGGACAATGTGTGGAAGCTTCCCAGTGAGCGAGTGGACGTGTTGATGAGGAGTGAGAGAGTGGACGTGTTGATGAGGTTTCTAACACGTGACGTGAAACTGGAAGAACACAAACATCTCAGGATGAAGAAGAGGAGCCGGACACGTAGAAGACGAAGACGTCCACTTGGAAACATGAGGACATTCCAGATCTTCTGGTGATGAGGGCCGACGCTGGTGTAGACGAGCTGTAAACAACAACACTGATCTGTCCACAGCAGAGTTTATACATCATGTCCCGCCTCCTGCTGCTCTACAGGCTCCGCCCCTCGCCTGGATGTTCCCACATGATAAATCAATCAATCAAACTTTATTTGTATAGCCCATATTCACAAATCACAGTTTGTGTCATAGGGCTTTAACATGGTGAGACATCCTCTGTCCTTCACCCTCAACAAGAGTCAGGACAACCTTTTAACAGGTACAAATACATAGAAACCTCAGAGACACATGTGAGGACCCGTCTCCCAGGACGGACACAAGTCAACAGATGTCAAGTGAAGGAAACATCATCAGGATTAAAGTTGTTAGCAGCATTGATGAGGGTAGACATCTTGAAGGATAACTTCAACACTATAAGTCAATCAGTCCTGCTGCATCATAGTCTGTGGTCAGCAACCAGCAAGACCATGATCCACCATCCAGACCAGATCCACTAGAGTCCACAGTTGTGAACGAGTCTGACCCAATAACCTGCTGCTGCTGCTTCACAAACAGACTACAGGAAATATCCAGACAACATTTTACACAGTTCATGCGTGAAAACATATTTTCTCTCTGTTGCTCTTTTTTTCCAGCTGTTCCTTCATCTTCAGTGTTTTCTCTTTTTCTCAGTTATTTCACCTTTTGACAGTTTCCTGTCCCTCTGCCCTCTTTCTGCTCCTCTCTGTCTCTCTTCCAGAAGTTCAGCAATAACCGACCTTGTTTTTACGACTACAACCCCTCGTCTATGTATCTGTCATGTCGTCTGGGCAGCGGCCAGGCCCTGCAGCAAGTATCCAGCTGAATATGGTTTTAATATCCTGACTACTGGTGCACTTGATTTATCTCAGCTGAAACCTAAACCGCCTCTGAAGTGAATCCCTAACATGTATGTAAATAAATCAGAACCCGTTTCTGGCAGAAGGGGGTGCTGTGCTTGGCTAAACAAGGAATCATATAATTTAACAAACAACCCATTCTATTACTCTAAACTACAAAGGGATGCTGGGAATTGCTCTAGACAAGAGGAAGGAAGCCCCAATCACGAGTGCCTTAAGATCAAGGCTTTGAACCTGCAACTCTTTCAATGCCTTGCTTTACTAACTGGCCGATAAACCCTCATTCCTTCATAAATTGTTTTTGTTTTTAGAAAACGTCTTTTCTTTTGTTTGGACACAATTTCTACAAATGTCCTTCATTACTGTCAGGACATTGTTGACAGTAATGAGACGCCATAAACCTGAAGCTGCAGAAGAAGTCACTCTACCAGACAACTCGCACTCCCAGGTCACGAGGACCGCACATCGTCGACTGGAGAGCAAAGTGAAGCTCCGGCCATTTTCTCAGGAAACACTCCCTCCAAGCAGACTGGATTGTTTCCAATGTGAGCAGTACCCAGCTCTAGTACTGCACCCCCGCTCCTCCAAATATGGTTACTTCTGGTTTTAAAACAAGTAGGGGGCTCTGGACAAATGTCAAACTGAGGCTCCAAAGCAGCAGCACACAAACCAGAGGGTTAGTCTATCGAACACGTTGTGGCAGTATATAAGAACGGGAAACACCCCACCTTTTTTAAACTGCTTTTCAATCATCCAGGGAGAAATGCATCAGAGAAGAATACAAATGTGTTCTACAACTATAAAAACAGGACGGACACCGAAGGGTGATGGAAGATCAGAAGTTTAGAACTTTATCAACTCTTTTCTGGACAGATCCTGAATTACGTTGAAGGATTGTTTCAGGAGAGGCTGGATCTGAAGTCATGTTGACAGACCTGAAGCTTCCTCCAGGTCACATCGACCTGACTGTTCCCCAGATGAGCTGCGAGCTGACAGCGAAATGCAGCTCGAGGGAAATATGTTCCTGCTCTGTATGAGCGGTGGCCTGGACTGATGAACGTGGACGTGTGGGGAGGTTTGATGAGTGACTAACACCAACAAGAAGTTTCCACCATCAGAGAAAGACCCCATCACCATGGGTTGAAACTTGCTCCCATCTTACACATTAAATCAAACATGGGTGAGAGAGTAACAGAGTTCAGCCAGAAATCAGCTTGTTGAATTCACAAGAGATTGAAGTGTGGTTGCACATTTAAAAAATAGACTCCTGCAGACAGTGTTCTTATTTGCAGAAACACAAGTGCTTCATAGTTCTGACAGAAGCCAAGCCCCCCGCAGCAGTCATCACTGACGTCATCGGGCCAGAGGCACTGCCCCAAAGAAGTGGAACCGCCCTGGATGTGGAAACAACAGCTGTGTCCATGCTCTACCTGATCCACGAAGGAGGCGGACTTAATGTGTCAGGTAGAGCACAAAGATCTACAGAGGGTTTCTACCCTGAGCTATTCGGTTGAGTTAAAGCAGGAAATTCAAGCATCGGACATCTCGTCACTTGCCGGCACCATTACCACTTTGAAAATCATCAAAACGCAGTGAATCATGGAGGGTTGGGCCTAGAAGGATCCAACTGTTGAAGCCTTGGATGCAGTTTAAGGAGCTTTCATTACTGAATTTGATGATAAATAAATACGACCTGATGACTATGACGCTCTCGAGGACAATAACCTTTTCAGAAAACCTAGCTGGAACTCTTCATGTCTCCAGCTTTGGTCAGAATCCCTCTGGGTTTGTGTGTGTTTTCATGAGAGCTCTTGAATTGTTTTGTTTCTCTGGTGGTTTCTGCATGTCTGTCTCTGCTGAAAGACTGATGGCCTCAGCACTTTCGTCTTTTCCTCTATCCGAGAAGACTCTTGAAACTCAATTAGAGGAAGAGCAGCTCCAGCCTGCTGATGTCTCCTGCGGGTAGTAGCTCTTATCATCTACTGGCCACAACCACAGATTTATTCCCCCACCGAACTGTGTGTGAAGACCCTGCTGTCCCAGGGTGTGTGTTTGGGACAAAGTATTATATTTGATGGGAAGATGAGAGAGAGAAGCTATTCTCATCCTCGTGTTTGTGTTATTTCTACAGATTAAACTCATCCTTCACAAACTATACTTCACTTTCAACTGTCAAATAGTTTTTTTCTGTGTTCTGCTCGTTGTCACTACTCGTACTTTAACCATCGAGGCCACAGCTTCATGTAACACGCCTAAAACTCCTGTTGCCATCTAATAGAAAAACGACTGTGGTGCTTCACAGGAACGAAAACGTCTTTGATTGTCAAGGTCAAAGTGAGAGCAGCAGGTTCAGGCTCAGATCTTCACACGCACACTCACACTC
>JAFBJV010031611.1:1026285-1040201 GCA_016801935.1 Platichthys stellatus | reverse complement strand
TGAGGGTAGCGGGTGAAGAGGTCATCGTCACAGGGATGTGATCGTT
Organism: Platichthys stellatus; assembly: GCA_016801935.1. Lineage (NCBI taxonomy): Eukaryota > Metazoa > Chordata > Actinopteri > Pleuronectiformes > Pleuronectidae > Platichthys > Platichthys stellatus. The sequence continues at coordinate 1,040,155 of JAFBJV010031611.1, read as the reverse complement.
CTGATTTGTCAGATTCAGTTTGTTCCTCCCCTCACAGCTCTGCTTCTGATTGGTCAGTGAATCACAGTGAAGGAGAGATGATAGAAAGAAAAAGACTGAAGAACAAGAAACTCAGAAAATGAGGAGGCATATGGCCGACAACCACAAAACTGTGTGTGTCTGTGTTACATTATGGCAGTAATTCTCAATCTGTGTGTGGGGCGCGACCGGGGGGGGGGGATGTGAAGCGGAACTAATATTATAACCTAACTAATGTTTTGACCTCCGCATCTCTTTAACGCCGGACGTAAACAAATTGCCCGTTCGCCGTAGCCAGGGGTCGGAACCCGCGGCTTCCGCCCCCCCGCAGGGGCTTCCTGTGCAGTGTTGACAGCGCACACACACAGGCCCCGGGGCTCCGCCCCCACTCAACCGCTCAGAGACACACATGAGATCAGAGCTCGTTCACGTGAAGCAGCCGGTCAGTGACACAGTTTCAAAAACCAAGTTGAAAAGAAAGAACGATGAAGCCTGTCTCGCTCGTGGCTCCAAAATCAATGTGAGAGGACATGAGGAGGACATGAGGAGGACATGAGGAGGACATGAGGAGGACATGAGGAGGACATGAGGAGAGACCAGATCTCAGGTGTGAAGCTATTGAGACCCAACTAATGAAGAAGACAAACATTACACCTCAGTCACATGCATGTGTTCTTTTTTGTTGAGCTTTATCATCTCAGTAACAAAGTGATTATCATTTTATTTATTTTCTCTCTATTAATGAAAAAGTACGGACAGATGGAGGGATGTAGTGATAAATGTCCCAGAAGTTCATCAGTTAAGTGAGTTTAAGCAGTTATGCACTATTCTTTGAAAAAAATGGCAAATGAAACAAAAGTTCAGAAATGCCTGAAAGTGGATTTAATGTTCATGTGCATGTTATGTAAATACACACGTTAAACTTGGATCATTTTCTCATCATTTTGTTGGGGGGGGGGGGCATGAAGGAAACAGTTGGAGAACCACTGCTTTATGGAGACATAACGTGGGGGACTTAACTTTAGGTTAGGTTAAAGTTGGCTTAGGTTTGGTTAAGTTAGGGTTAGGTTTAGGTTTAGGGTGTAGGTTATCAAGCATGTTAAATGTTTGCTATGTGTTCACCTCAGTTTAGCATGTTAGCATGCTGACATTAGCATACCCCTAATGTTACCTGAATGCTACCTGGCGCTAACAGCTGACACTGATTAAATCAGAGTGCTGGAAGAATTACAGTGAAACAGACGTCACATGTTTGATTCCGCTTGTTTACTCATTTGGTAGAAACATGAAGCGGAGGAGGAGCAGTCCTTAAAGCAGCCAATAGCTCTGAGTTTATCAGCGCCACCCTGTGGTAGAGTAAACAGGAACCAGCAGCACAACAAGACGTTGTGATGATGACAGTGTGGGTCCCTGCTGACTGTCAGAATTCATTCTGAGGGAACAAGAGGGTCTGAACCAGATCTAACCACATCTCAATCCTGCTCCCCAGAGGATGAACCCTCTGAATGTAAATGACCTCTAGCGCCACTGTCGGGACAAATGTATCATTTAAACCTCGGCTACAGTCAGATCGTATAACAGCGTTCACACACAGTCAGACATAGAGCTAGAGAACAGTTTCCAGTGAGAAGGCCCAGATCGAATTTCTGACTAATTCTCGCTCTATTTAATGGTTTAGAAAAGAAAACTAAACATCTATAGTGTGTGTGTGTGTGTGTGTGTGTGTGTGTGTGTGTGTGTGTGTGTGTGTGTGTGTGTGTGTGTGTGTGTGTGTGTGTGTGTGTGTGTGTGTGTGTGTGTGTGTGTGTGTTTCGACCATATGGATGTAATGATACCCTGCATAACAAGCAGATTGTGTTACAAACACATGTATGCAATCATATTGTTACACTTGTATGCACGCATGCACAACTACGATGCACACATCAAGCATACACACACACACAGTTGTCTCATCAAACTCTTGATAATCTGTTTTCTGAAAATATATATTTACATGGAAAATACAGTTGGTTTCAAACGTCAGCGAACATGTGGTGAACCTGAACACAGCTGGAAATCAAACCAACCTCATTCACACACTGTAAATACAGATCAAAGGCTAAATAAAGATCAAAGAGAAATGTCCAGAATGAAGCAGAGCGCTGCCATCTTGAGGTGATGTCATCATTTACAGTCACAGTTTGTGCAGTAGTGATGATCGTTGGTATTGAGGCCCCACCCACACACTCTCAACCAATCCTAAGTCAGCTGTCAATCACATTGTCTCAGCCTGTTATCATCTAATAACTATTTAAAAATGTTCTTCAAAGTTAAAGACAGAATTGAAGGAACAAGGGACGATGAGAAAGAAAAGACACACACACATTATAAAGGCATAAAATAAAAATACTCAAGTAAAGTAAAAGTACTTTGAAACTGTTGTGAAGAACAAAGTGAATCGTAACGTAAGGCACCGTTTGATGTTTGTTTGTTTGTTTGTTTGTAGGTTAAACACAACAATCTCATACAGGAAATGAGTCATCCAACAGCAGGACGCATCAGTGTGCCCGGTCAGTACACAACCACACACTCACACAACACACAACATACTCTCACACAACACAAAACATACTCTCACACGAAATACACTCACAACACACACACACAACATACTCTCACAAGACACACGCACATAACATACTCTCACACAACGTACACTCATAAGACACACACATTTACAAAACACACAACACCCACATAAAACACTTACACAACACAAACACAGCAAACACACAACACTCACACATTGTGTGTCTGATTTTTTCATTATCGTGATCGTCTAACGTTTGCATCAGCTGATCCACAGAGATCCTTACTTCCTCTGATCCTTCCTTTCCTTTCTTCCTTCATCCGTTCCCATTTAACTTCCTTTCTTGTTTCCTTGTTTCCTTGTTTCCTTGTTTCCTTCACAGAAACAATGATCGACAAAGAGATGCAGGGAAAAAAAGACAAAATGAGAATGAATAGAGATATTACATAATCTTATTGTTAATTATTTGTCCTGTTACCCCTACACACACACACACACACACACACACACACTTGTTGACCATTATTGAAGAGGAAAACTAGTTGCTAATGGTTTGGAAATAGCAGAACTGTTCACACACAAACACAGTCATGCATAAAAGCATGCAGGCTGACAAACACACAACCACACACTCTCTGTCTCGTGTGATCATGCACGTGTGGGATCACACCACAGACACACACATTTGACTGTGAGAGTTCAGCTCGTTAGTGGCGTTCTTTAAAAAGAAGGTTGATTGTTGCGTGTTAGTTCTGAGTCGACTTTTAGCTGCTGTCACGTTCACACTTCTCTTCTACGTCCTGCTCCTCATTGGTCGGGACCAACACTCTGATACTCGTCATCAGTTCAGTCTTCGTCCTCAAGCTTTGAAAGCAAATGTTCATCTGTCGACTGATTTTTAGAAAGATCGTTTTTATCGTCATGTTTCAAATCTAATATCGTGGGTAATGCACAAACGCAGTGTTTTTCAAAATAAGAGCACACTAAGCTCCAGAGTAAGATAGTGGTTAATCTCGACATCTTACCTATAAATATCTTCTATTTGATATATGTTTGTTTGTTCGACAGGGACAATGCTCAGCTCCTTAGCATTACCAGAGTTAGCTATTAGCTAACTTTCCTCTGTAGTCTCTGAGCAGGAAACAGATAAAAACATCTCTGCATTTTTTTTAAAGAATAAAAACTTTCCTCTTTTACTTTATTTGTTTTCACAGTTTATATTTTCTGCCCAGTTCAGTGTGTTCACAGAAAAATATCTCAAGATTCTCAAGCTGCTCGTTTCTCAACATTCATAATGTGTCTGAAGCAAAAGAGGACAAACAGACCCATGAATAAAAGATGAAGAGATTCCGTTTTCTTATTAAAATAACACCTGAGTGACACAAAGACTTTGTTCCCAATTACGTGGAACACTGTGACCTGAGTGATTCACACAATCACACATACACAAACACACGCTCGTATTTAAAAAGTAAAGAAACTAAATCTGCAGCAGAGACACAAAGTACATTCATCCGTTTCTGTCACATGTTCAAACTTCACGTACATTGAATCTGCACCAAATCACACACACTCATAAATATCTGATTGTTTTCATCATGAATTATTCACTGTGTCTGTCTCACAATGTTAAAGAAAGTGAGAAGAATCAGGGTTGATGCAATGCATGCTGGGTGACACCAAAGGTCTCCATGGTAGACTCGTCGTCCCCTCTTTCTTTTCAAAGTTAGAGTTGAGCTGTCGATGGATCCGAGGCTTCAGGAGAACCACGACTCCTGAATATTCTCTTTTCTTTAGTTTGATCCGATTTAACCTCAGATTGTTTTCTTGTCTTCAGGTCCGGCGGTTCGATTCAGCAGCTTCGCCCCAGGTGGACCAACGGCCCCTCCGCTGATTGGTCAGCACACTGTGCAGGTGCTGCGGGACACCCTGTCCTACAGTGATGACATCATCAAAGTGCTGCTGGAGAGCAAGGCAGTGGTCCAGAACAAGGTGTTCTGATTGGCCGAGAGAGAGCCGATATCAGCTGACTGAACAACATTGACAACATTTTATAAGATTGATTGATTGTGATTTGACTTAAGTCTGAAGTTCTGAGAATCCAGATATTTCATTAAACAACTTAAAACTACATAAACCTGGTAAAGAAATTATACAAATGTTTTAGGTGAAAAAATCCACATCCATTGATCAGTCATCAGTGGCTGTTGGACTTTCTCTGGTCGGGTCATCACCGTGTGCAGGCGTCCGTCCTGTACCTCCCGTGTGGGGGGGGGGGGGCCTCACAGACATCCTCTCACTGCAGCTCAGCTGTCTGTGTTGGTCGGTTGAAGCCCGGCTGCTGGAGGGCCGGACCACTCAGCTACTGACTGGACTTACACCATTTTACAGTTCCATGATTGATGCCTGGAGGACTCTCAGCTCCATCAGACTCTTCAGCTACAGTGGAAAACACATTCACTGAGGCAGGTGTAGTGAAGCTGGGTCACCTCACTCAGTGTGAGTCCTGCTGTGGGGGAGAGGAGAGAAGAGAGCGGCCGACTGTAATCCCTAAAGACTCCTGGGAACATTGAGCTCCTGTGGAGGGAAGCAGCTCTACGGCAGCTGTGTGAAGGTCTGAACTACCGCTCTCTTGCAGGACTCAGGGAGTCCAGAGGGACTGAGGGTTTTGGCTCGGACTCTTCCCCTAGTGGCAGCTGACGGGTCCTGTATAAGCCTCCTGTGGAGAAATGGTTGGCTGACCTCTACATTATACATGGAGCTATAGTAAAACAGATGCAGAGTTCACCTGGACCCGAGCACGGGGGGGGGGGGGTTCTTTCTGTTCCCTTCCAAAGACCTTAGACCACTTAGTGGTGTCCTGGCCCCGGTTGACTGATCTCTTTAAGCTACTTCAGGAGTTGGGGGACAAACTCTGGTCTTCATTAACTTTATCTTTGCAAGTGCAACACTGGCTATTTGGAATACTAAAATAAAATGGTTGGAGCCGGTTGGACTGGTCCACTCTTCTGTCCGAGGGGTTTGGTGGCAGCTCGTCTTAGAGTTGAACATGTGTCCTTCAGACTGACTGTTGATGGTTTCCAGTGCTGGACAGGTCCTGTGTCACTGGGGGAGAACCACTCACTGATTTAAACTTTGAGCAGATTAAGTTTAATTCTAATGTTTGTGTAAATATACAACAATTAATTTGCTGTTTCCTGGTCAGATGTTTGTTTGTGTTTCACATGAGGAGCAGGAAGCAGCGACTTTATGGGTGAGCTGTGACCTCTCTCTCTCTCTCTCTCTCTCTCTCTCTCTCTCTCTCTCTCTCTCTCTCTCTCTCTCTCTCTCTCTCTCTCTCCTTCTGTCTCTCTCTCTCGCCCAGTTGGCTGCCTCAGTGTTGAACTCAACGTGTGTGAGAACAATTCGGATGTACGTAACTCACCAGCTCTTTAAGTGTCCCTTATTCCCTAACATCTGGAGTGTGTGTCTGTGTGTGTAGGAAATGTTCAGCCTAATGTTGAACACAGACTCTGTTATATGAGAGACACGGGGACCAATATAATGATACACGAGTCTTGACGTCGGAGGATATGAATGATTTTTATTTTGAAGGGTTACATCACATCCTGTAGCTGCAGGCTGTTCACCTGCTCCGAGTCCAAAACACTGAACATGACAACAACATGTCAGGAACATGTTGTTGTTGACAAGAGACCAGTTGTTATGACGATCCCTCGGGTGATCAGGTGACCTCCCCCCATTAAGAAACCATCACAGATCAATGATCAGAGATTAATAACCATCACGTTCTGTTACTGGTTTACTTTCCCACACAGACAGAGATTTACTTTACATTTACTTTATTTGATCAATCTTTTACAAAAACAACATTTCTTAGATCAATAAATCAATAAAACTACGAGTTGATTCTACAGAACAAGAGGATGAGGAGGAGGTGATGTGTTCCTGACGTGTGCGTGACATTTGCTTGATGTGTCCGTAACGTGTATGTGACGTGAACCTGACGTGTGCGTGATGTGTTCCTGATGTGTGCGTGACATGTACCTGACATGTACCTGACGTGTGCGTGATGTGTACGTGACATGAACCTGGCGTGTGCGTGATGTGTTCCTGATGTGTGCGTGACATGTACCTGACATGTACCTGACGTGTGCGTGATGTGTACGTGACATGAACCTGGCGTGTACGTGATGTGTACCTGACGTGTGCGTGACGTGTGCGTGACGTGTGCGTGACATGTACCTGGCGTGTACGTGATGTGTACCTGACATGTACCTGGCGTGTACGTGATGTGTACGTGACATGAACCTGGCGTGTACGTGACATGTACCTGACATGTACCTGACGTGTGCCTGATGTGTACGTGACATGAACCTGGCGTGTACGTGATGTGTACCTGACGTGTGCGTGACGTGTGCGTGACGTGTGCGTGACATGTGCGTGACGTGTACGTGACATGTACCTGGCGTGTACGTGATGTGTACGTGACATGAACCTGGCGTGTACGTGATGTGTACCTGACGTGTGCGTGACGTGTGCGTGACGTGTGCGTGACATGTACGTGACATGTACCTGGCGTGTACGTGATGTGTACCTGACATGTACCTGGCGTGTACTTGATGTGTACCTGACGTGTGCGTGACATGTACGTGACATGTACCTGGCGTGTACGTGATGTGTACCTGACATGTACCTGGCGTGTACTTGATGTGTACCTGACGTGTGCGTGACATGTGCGTAATCTTAACCACGACCGTCTGAAAAGAACCAGGAGGAGACGATGTGAGGTTGAATTTGAAATCTGCTTCTTCAGGGATCTGAACTTGTTATCAGCTTCACCGTCGCTCCACACGATGCTTCAGTCTGTAACACAAAGCGACAATAATCATACAACAGCGTCATGTACGAAAATGAACTTTTAACACACGTCTGCCACAAACGAAGCAAACAAAGACGAGTTTGTGCTTAAAACACACTGACACACATGAAACAAAGAGAGAGAGGAGGGGGCGAGCGAGAAGAGGGTCATTCTGGGTAAACTGGGCCTCACACTATTCACAGGAAACAACAGAGACAAGAGGACACACGGTCTCACAGAGAGGACATGAACCAGCCCACCATGTCTCACCATACACGCAGCGCTTTGTCACAAATGTAAAAGTTGGGAATTGAACGTCGCCCGTCGTGATGTTCACAGCAAGACAAGAACAGATGAACGTTGTGGGTTCAGTCTCCGAGGCTCATTAAACCTTTGCTGACCCGTCCTGTGGGACGTGAGCAGGACACTCAGTTCACACATGTCCTGTTCGCTGGTGACCTCAGCTGAACCGAGCACGGAGCCGACGCTCAACACACATCGGAACTGTTCAAAGTATTATCACGCAAATTAAAACATTTGTGTGGATGGAAAGTTAATATGTGTGTCTGTGTGAGTGTATTTGTGTGTGTGAGAATGTCTGTGTACGTGTAAGTATAAGTGTGTGTGTGTATTTATGTCTGTGTGTCGGGTGGAGCTCGCTCTCTCTTCTCTCTGGAGAGATAAATGTTTAAAGCGGATCTGGATTTTATTTTATCGTCTTTTCATTTTCCCTTCGAGTGTGAAATGATTTTTCTGATTTTGCTCTCGTGTCCTCGAGCGAGACGCTGAACCTTCGACCTTCGACCTCCCTTACGGACGTGTTTTTGTACATTTCGAAACTTTGTCTGTAGAAATTAAAAGTTTATAAAATAAATGAGTTTGTGAAGCAGCGGCTGAAACGTGTGTGTCCTCTGCTGCCCTCAGTGAGGTCTGACAGGCTGATGAGATCCACAGCTGCTCAGCATTAACATGTCTCAGCCTCTATTGTGTGTCTCTGTTGTGTGTCTCTGTCTTTTGTCCCCTTCACTTCGTCCTTCATGTTCCTCGTCCTGCTTCTTGACGACTGCAGAGGCTTGAAGACGTGTTTCTGTTGAAGGGAGGAGAAGAGTTTCTTTCCAATGACTCACCAAGTATCATCAGAAGATGAAGAGTCTGTGTTCATCAGCAGCTGCTCTTTCAAAATAAAAGCAGCTGAACTCAGTGATGAACAGAATGAAGCTTCAATGTCACGACAACACAAAGTTCTGGAGGGTTCATTAGAGTTAAATTATATGAACCTTTGTGTTTACGTGTGTGAGATGTGAGATCTCCATCCACTGAGTGAGGCTAACCGTTTGCCTCAGTTTCTAGTCTTTGTGCTAAGTTACGCTAAACAAGTCCAAAGTTGTGGTTCTTTGAGGTCAGTCACCTGACTTCACTGTCGTGCTCCAGAGGCATTGTGGGTCGTAAAACCGCTCTGTTCCGGTGAGCTTCTGTGTCTGGATGAGCTTCAGCTGTGTGTGTCTGTGTGTGTCAGTCAACGATGTTTGGATGAGTGTGTCTGAAGTGCGAACACAGGCGGATGGGCGTGTTCTGTATACAATGCACCCTGGGAAATAGGGGCCGTGATACTATCTGAAAAAATTTGTGTGTCTGTGTGTGTGTTTGTATCTGATTGCATGTGTGTGTACGTGTGTATTTGTCTGTGCAGCCAAGTCTCAGCAGCTGTGTGTGGACGGATGAGAGAATCCCTCCGTGCAGATTTTCTTTGTTCTTGTTTTGTTGTTGTTAACATGTTGTCTGTCTCTACAGTGTTAGGTGGTTACACACATTTAGAGTTTCGGGGTTCCGGACGCGCCCTACTTCCTCTCGGTCTTGTCTCATGTGGTAGACCCTGTCCTCTATAGGTCTTGTCTCCTGTGGTAGAACCTGTCCTCTATAGGTCTTGTCTCCTGTGGTAGAACCTGTCCTCTATAGGTCTTGTCTCCTGTGGTAGACCCTGTCCTCTATAGGTCTTGTCTCCTGTGGTAGACCCTGTCCTCTATAGGTCTTGTCTCCTGTGGTAGACCCTGTCCTCTGTAGGTCTTGTCTCCTGTGGTAGAACCTGTCCTCTGTAGGTCTTGTCTCCTGTGGTAGAACCTGTCCTCTATAGGTCTTGTCTCCTGTGGTAGACCCTGTTCTCTATAGGTCTTGTCTCCTGTGGTAGAACCTGTCCTCTATAGGTCTTGTCTCCTGTGGTAGAACCTGTCCTCTATAGGTCTTGTCTCCTGTGGTAGACCCTGTTCTCTATAGGTCTTGTCTCCTGTGGTAGACCCTGTCCTCTATAGGTCTTGTCTCCTGTGGTAGAACCTGTTCTCTATAGGTCTTGTCTCCTGTGGTAGACCCTGTTCTCTATAGGTCTTGTCTCCTGTGGTAGACCCTGTTCTGGACTTGGGGTGAAACCAGCCTCACAGGGAGGAGCTTCCTTGTCTCCTCCTCTGACCAGGTTAGGACACCAGCTGGTATCTGGTGAATGTGTGGATGGACCTTTGTCTGTCCATCAGCTGAGTTTCAGGACTTGCCCTGTGCAGGTATGTGTCTGTTGTTGTCTCGTCTGAGGCCTCTTCATGGTTCTGCTGGTCTGTGGCATCTTGAGGTGTCTGTAGTTGTGCTGAAGATCTGCTAGTTTCTCTCTGGTTGGGTCGTCCCTTCAGGTCTGACCATGTCCTCTGTTTGACACCGTCCAACAGCACTCGTCTCGACAGAATGACGATGTGGTTGTTCTGGTGGACCAGTGAGTCGATGTCCCTCTTAGCACAAAGCTTGATGCCGTCCATCAGAGGGGAGGCTGATCTTCAGATCGGGGCTCAGCTCTACATAGAGCAGCAGCAGCTCGGAGCCTCGACTGGTTGATGCCTGATCTGATGGAAACTGGTGCAGTGGACTGGGTTTGATCCTTTATGATCTCTTTCTTTGTTCTGACATGTTTCCTGCTTTGATTCAACCGGAATGGTTTCGTTTAATAAAGTTCAGTTTGTTGAGCCTCAGTTGAACTTTGACAAACTCTGAGTGACAGCTGTGAACGAGCTGCAGGAAACTCCCAGAACATCGGACTGGGAACTCTGGGCAGCTGGAAGCTCCCCACCAGGAGCCACAGAGTACCGTGTGTGTCTGTGTCTGTGTGTGTGTGTCTGTCTGTCTGTGTGTGTGTGTCAGTGTGTGTGTGTGTCTGTGTGTGTGTTTGTCTGTCTGTGTGTGTGTGTCTGTCTGTGTGTGTGTGTGTTTGTCTGTGTGTGTCTGTGTGTGTGTTTGTCTGTGTGTGTCTGTGTGTCTGTGTCTGTGTGTGTGTGATTGTCTGTGTGTGTGTCTGTCTATCTGTGTGTGTGTTTGTCTGTGTGTGTGTGTGTGTGTGTGTGTGTCTGTGTCTGTTTGTCTGTGTGTGTGTGATTGTCTGTGTGTGTGTCTGTCTATCTGTAAGTGTGTTTGTCTGTGTGTGTGTACAACAAACAGAAACATCAGAGTGATGACATCAGCAGAAAGAAACAAAGAAACATTAAACAAAATCCGACACATCATCACACACAAAAACTTTCACCTGGACCCACAACTTAATATGATTATTTATTTCAAGAAGAAGTTTGTATCCACCAAGGTAACACAATAACAGATACACAAAGAGGTCTGATGGTGAGTGCTTGCCGTTTCCTGATGCACTAAACAACACAATAACTGGAACACTTTGTTACAAAAATCAAAGAACAACTACACAACATCCACACAGAGAGCAAGCAAACTTACTTTCTCTGACTTTGTTAAAGTGATTCAGACTCAGTTACTCATGGCTCGTGTGTGTGTGTGTGTGTGTGTGTATGTGTGTGTGTGTGTGTGTGTGTGTGTTCCCAGGTCATACTGTCTGTCTGGCCGTCTGTGTGTTGGTGCACGATGATGTGATATGTGGGCGGATCGACAGTGTGTGTGTGTGTGTGTCTGAGACAGGTCACCCTGCAGCAGACACAGAGAGAGAAGCTTTAGACGATGGCTCACACTTACACACACTTACACACACTTACACACACTTACACATGTCTACTCAGACCATCTGGCCAATGCACATGTATACTGTAACAACACACACAAACACACAAACACACACACACACACCAAACAAACTTTTATGAAAGTCCACCTCAAACCAGGAGACAAAAGGTTTCAGAGTGAACGTGTTCGATCAGAGGATGAACCATCGAGTCCAGAGACACGGACCTCACACGTTCGATTCCTCATGAAGCTGTGGAGGATGTTGATGAAACCCATGACACCCACCAGACGTGATGCCAAAACATCTAGATCGCCCCCTGGTGGCTGGCTGCTCCTCCATGTTATCAGATGGAATCTGGACCAAAACACATAGATCAGTAGTAGACGTTAAATACATTTATAGAAAATAAATAAAATTATTAAATTCAAAGAATAAACATATTTTAGGTTCAGAACATGGACAGAGGATTAAACCTGAAACATGAATATATCAGTGTCTGTAACAACTCTGCTGATTGACCCCCCCCCCCCCCCCCCCCCCCCGAGGTTTTATTAAACATGTGCATCATTAAAAGAGCGAAGACATTGAATCATGGGAACAGGAAGTGACAGGAATGTCGGCCATGAGTCATCTTCATTTAATGAGAGAATATGTTGGTCTGAAGAATTCTACCTGACATTCGTTCTGATTAATGAAAACATGCAGGTAGTTATGAACCACACACACACACACACACACACACACACACACACACACACACACACAGTGCGTCAGAGGTAAATTACTTCCTCACCAGTCAGTATTCTATTCTTACATGTTCTTTCTGTCCATTGTGTTGATATAATGAGGACGTGGACGTCACGGAGAAGAAGTTGATTGAGGAACATTTTTCTACTGAATTCAAGTCGTTAGCTTCAGATCAGAACTCGTTAGCTCCTGGTTCTTCTTCAGCAGCGTCTCACGTCTCCTCCTCCTCCTCCTGCTCCTCCTGCTCCTCCTCCTCCTCCTCCTCCTCCTCCTCCTCCTCCTGCTTCCTTCACTCTCCGGCCTCCTTTGCCTCTTTAGTTTCTTTACCTTGTTTCTGTTGATCATTTTACATTCACCTTAAGGCTCCGCCCACACATACCTTTTCTTTCTACATTTAAATCGACTTCATCTCCGTGTCAAGAATAACACACCTGAACATACGCCATGTGATCATTGTGTCTCTCCCTCCTGTGATTGGTCCAACAGAACCAAGTTTAAACCAGACCCAGACCCCCCTTCACACCCAGTGTGTGTTTGTGTGTGTGTTTGTGTGTCTCTCTTTCTGTGTGAATGTTCTTTCTTCATGTTCTAGATTATGTTTACCCTCAAACCTGCAGAAATCTTTAGTTTTGTTGAAGGTGATGTTTCACTGTGTCGCCTGTTGGTGGCGCTACATCCTCTTGGTGCTTGTGTCAGTGTTTGTTTGTGTGAAAAGTCAGAAGAGACGTTTGAAGTCACATTTTTACACTTTTTACATCTGGAAGGTTTTTAACTTTTGACGGATTTGCAGTTTCCAGAGAAACGAGCTGAGCAGCATCTCGACTCTCAGCCAATCAGAGACGAGTCAGAGAAGCACTGAGTTTAACAGGAAGTGAATCAGGTGCTTGTTAATAACAAGAATCTGTATTAAAACAATATTCATTTGTATGAACATGAAATGTGTGTTGAGGATCGAGGAGCTGGAAACAGACCGATGACTAACGCCATGCGTCACCTCCCCTGTGGGCGGGGCCTTCTGCTGGATTCACTGTGATGACACTGACTGATCTAACGTGTGAGGCAGACGGCTAATTAGCCAATTAGGACATTGTTCCTCCCCGAGTTGTCCCGCTGGCTCTGCAGCGAGGACGAGGACGTTGAGCAGGGACGTGATTCTGAAACTTCTGTGGAAACGAGAACGTTTCAATTCAGACAAGAAAAAAATCTCAGAAGGAAACTCGCTGCTGGAACTTCTCGTCCAACTCGTCCAACATGTCTGACACCTCTAACACGTCCAACACGTCCAACATGTCCAACAAGTCCAACGAGTCCAACATGTCCAACATGTCTGACACCTCTAACACGTCCAACAAGTCCAACACGTCCAACAAGTCCAACATGTCTGACACCTCTAACACGTCCAACACGTCCAACATGTCCAACACGTCCAACATGTCTGACACCTCTAACACGTCCAACACGTCCAACATGTCCAACACGTCCAACAAGTCCAACAAGTCCAACATGTCTGACACCTCTAACACGTCCAACACGTCCAACATGTCCAACACGTCCAACATGTCTGACACCTCTAACACGTCCAACACGTCCAACATGTCCAACACGTCCAACAAGTCCAACAAGTCCAACATGTCTGACACCTCTAACACGTCCAACACGTCCAACATGTCCAACA
>JAFBJV010031611.1:1002900-1020771 GCA_016801935.1 Platichthys stellatus | reverse complement strand
GAGCTCCTTCTGCTTCTCCTCCTCGGTGTGAGGGAACGAGCTCCTGCTGCTTCTCCTCCTCGAAGTGAGGGAACGAGCTCTTGCTGCTTCTCCTCCTCGATGTGAGGGAACGAGCTCCTGTTGCTTCTCCTCCTCGAAGTGAGGGAACAAGCTCTTGCTGCTTCTCCTCCTCGGCGTGAGGGAACGAGCTCCTGTTGCTTCTCCTCCTCGATATGAGGGAACGAGCTCTTGCTGCTTCTCCTCCTCGCTGTGAGGGAACGAGCTCCTGCTGCTTCTCCTCCTCGAAGTGAGGGAACAAGCTCCTGCTGCTTCTCCTCCTCGATGTGAGCTCCTGTTGCTTCTCCTCCTCGATGTGAGGGAACGAGTTCTTGCTGCTTCTCCTCCTCGATGTGAGGGAACAAGCTCCTGCTGCTTCTCCTCCTCGATGTGAGGGAACGAGCTCCTGCTGCTTCTCCTCCTCTCTGTGAGGGAACAAGCTCCTGCTGCTTATCCTCCTCGATGTGAGGGAACGAGCTCCTGTTGCTTCTCCTCCTCGATGTGAGGGAATGAGCTCCTGTTGCTTCTCCTCCTCGATGTGAGGGAACGAGCTCTTGCTGCTTCTCCTCCTCGATGTGAGGGAACGAGCTCCTGTTGCTTCTCCTCCTCGATATGAGGGAACGAGCTCTTGCTGCTTCTCCTCCTCGATGTGAGGGAACGAGCTCCTGTTGCTTCTCCTCCTCGATGTGAGGGAACGAGCTCTTGCTGCTTCTCCTCCTCGATGTGAGGGAACGAGCTCCTGTTGCTTCTCCTCCTCGAAGTGAGGGAACGAGCTCTTGCTGCTTCTCCTCCTCGGCGTGAGGGAACGAGCTCCTGTTGCTTCTCCTCCTCGATGTGAGGGAACGAGCTCTTGCTGCTTCTCCTCCTCGCTGTGAGGGAACGAGCTCCTGCTGCTTCTCCTCCTCGAAGTGAGGGAACAAGCTCCTTCTGCTTCTCCTCCTCGGTGTGAGGGAACGGGCTCCTGCTGCTTCTCCTCCTCGATGTGAGGGAACGAGCTCGTGCTGCTTCTCCTCCTCGATGTGAGGGAACGAGCTCTTGCTGCTTCTCCTCCTCGATGTGAGGGAACGAGCTCCTGCTGCTTCTCCTCCTCGATGTGAGGGAACGATGACACCCGATGACCATGTGACTTTTAAGCAAACAAAGAATTCTCAAATCTGATTCTCTGTCAATAATGTTTAGACATCTTTAATAATTAGAATTCTAGTTTATATATAGTATATGAATAACTAGCACTGTAAATGTAACAACAAATTAAGTCAGGAATATTTCCTGTTTCCCAGAAATGACCAACGACAAGTTTCATTGTGTACATCATTTAAACTTTAATGGTGAAGCAGAAAACAAAACCCAAATAATACTGTAAAATAAATTAGATTATAAAAATGCCACAAGCACATTAGATTTGTACAACAAAGCAATGCAACATACTGGATTCTTGATTTCCATATATACAGAATAAAAAATTGACTTTTTATTCTTTGTCAACTTTGTTCAGTGTCAGTATTTTTCATCCTGATAACAAGAACAAACTCGGGACAAATACAACCACTGTTTTTATTACTTTTCTTATTTTTTACTATTTCTTAGTAACCGTCCACGTTCGCTCGGGACGGACGACGAGTTCGTCCCAGAGAGTTCAGAGGAAGAGCGTCCTCTCTCTCTGAAGACAAGTCCAACAAAAACAAATCAAAAGAAGACGTAACAGGTGTGACATCATCAAAATGGGACCAGTACGTCAAACTTTTTGTGAAGTCGATAACACTGATATTAACACATATCACACAACAAACACTCACGTTTGTTTCCTTTCTGAAGCAGAGACCACGGTGGATGTTTTTTTTCCCTTTGTGATTAAAGCATTGTGGGAAATTGAGTTCTCAGTGTGCGGGCTGATAAAACCATCAGAAGTCAAAATGGCTGACTTTGAGATATCTAGAACAAACAGCTGAGTCGTCAAGAATTAGGCTTGGTCGCACTCTGGGTAGTGTTTTGGTTTTTCAACAGAACCTGAGGGCAGCACCAAAAACAACACTTCTGGGGTGAATGTGGTAACCCCCCCCCCCCCCCCCCCCCCCCCCCATGACAGCGTGCATCATGATGTTACAATGCATACATCTTAAAATGCCAAATAATTTGACACCACCCAACCCTAGTTCTGATATAGTTATGGAGGTGTCCAATGCTAATGAGGGCAGCACATCGTCATGCATGTCGACCAATAAAGTCAATTGTGTTGATATGAACTTTTCAGGAACCAAGGAATCAAACTTCCTTTTTCAGTTCCCATTCGATTCAGATGTTTTCAGTAATCCATGTATAGCACGTTAATAGACAAATAGCTGACTTTGCTTTACACGCTCTTTAATGAACTCTTTAAAATCCTCCAAACTGTAAAGCTCAGGGTGGTGTGGCCTTGGGGGTCGAGTGGTCGTTCTCCAACAAGAGGTTGCCGGTTCAATCCCCACTCTTCCCCATCTGAATGCGAAGTGTCCTTGGCAAGATACTGAACCCCTAAATGGCCCCTCATAGATGTTGAGGGAACTAATTGTACGTCGCTTTGTACAAAGCGTCAGTCAAAGGACATGTAATGTAATGTACTGTTCACATATTGATGAAACAAAGTTGGTGTCGTTCTGTTGGCTGATCAGTTATTACATGTTTATTAACGCTCGCTCAGCAGATTCATGTCGTGTTCTACAAGTTCACATATCAAACATGTAGCTCCACAAACACAAGATAGCATTCAGGGCTGACTGACAGGTTATTTATCTAGATTTATTCATCAGAAGCCTCCACACATGTTGTGTCCTCAGATGCAATTTTTCTCATGACCACTAGTTTAACTCTTAATATTTAACATTTTCTGAGGAAAGTTTCATCAGCGATCTTGTCACCATAATAAAAATGTAAACTCTATAAATAAAAACACGGTGAGTGGTGAATAACCCTGTGGACACATTGAATTGAATATTTAACTAATTTGACACTTTGAGGCGACAGATACAAGTAGTTTGAGTCACAAGGTAACTGGTAAAAATAGTCATAAAAAATCCAAATGGTGTGATATGTTCTTCTGATGTGAATTTACATTGACAGATTTACAGATTTTCTCCAGGATCGATCTACAAATGCTCAGAAACCGATGAGTGACACAATGACGATCAACATGCCTTGCTTATTGAGGGAATCGAACCTGTAAACTTTGACACGTGTAAACTGGCGGCTGCGCTCTGTCGGTCCTCTGAAGAGTGTCGCTATAGTGCAAACAAGAAAAGGTTCTGAACGTTTCCTCAAAAACAAAAAAAGACCTTACAACACAAATGCAGCCAAATAAAATATTATTATTAATAACAATAATATTATATATATACTTAGAGACAATAATAATTATAACATCAACCTGGTACCCATGGTAACATAAAGAAGTGTTTGGTTCCAGCAGCCGGGCCAACTTGTTTCTTTCAAGTGTCTCTCAACGCACAAACAAACACACTCTTACACTCGAATGGACAAAAGCACACACACACAACCACACAAACACGCATTTATACTTCCAAAAAAATAATACGAACAAGTTCTCTTCTTTCTTTTAGACGCAAATAGTCGGGAAACAACAAAACGAGTCAAAGTGAAATACAATAAAATCAGAAAACATGAAACAAGTTGCATAGTTTTGAGATTTGTGTCGAGTTTATCATGCACCATCTCCAAGTCGGACTGGTCGAGTGCTGCTTGAACGTTCAGCCTCATAAATAAGCGCCGCTCCCTCCATGTGTAACAAAAATATATTAGATATTCTTTTTTTCTACGTTTTTTCTTTTCTTTTTTGTGAAAGTGCAGAAGACTTGAGTCCAGAGAAGAGTTTATACCCGAGAGCGTCCAGGTAGAACCTGAGACACAGAGACACAGAGACACAGGGGGGTTAGAACCTGAGACACAGAGACACAGAGACACAGGGGGGTTAGAACCTGAGACACAGAGACACAGAGACACAGGGGGGTTAGAACCTGAGACACAGAGACACAGAGACACAGGGGGGTTAGAACCTGAGACACAGAGACACAGAGACACAGGGGGGTTAGAACCTGAGACACAGAGACACAGAGACACAGGGGGGTTAGAACCTGAGACACAGAGACACAGAGACACAGGGGGGTTAGAACCTGAGACACAGAGACACAGAGACACAGGGGGGTTAGAACCTGAGACACAGAGACACAGAGACACAGGGGGGTTAGAACCTGAGACACAGAGACACAGAGACACAGGGGGGTTAGAACCTGAGACACAGAGACACAGAGACACAGGGGGGTTAGAACCTGAGACACAGAGACACAGAGACACAGGGGGGTTAGAACCTGAGACACAGAGACACAGAGACACAGGGGGGTTAGAACCTGAGACACAGAGACACAGAGACACAGGGGGGTTAGAACCTGAGACACAGAGACACAGAGACACAGGGGGGTTAGAACCTGAGACACAGAGACACAGAGACACAGGGGGGTTAGAACCTGAGACACAGAGACACAGAGACACAGGGGGGTTAGAACCTGAGACACAGAGACACAGAGACACAGGGGGGTTAGAACCTGAGACACAGAGACACAGAGACACAGGGGGGTTAGAACCTGAGACACAGAGACACAGAGACACAGGGGGGTTAGAACCTGAGACACAGAGACACAGAGACACAGGGGGGTTAGAACCTGAGACACAGAGACACAGAGACACAGGGGGGTTAGAACCTGAGACACAGAGACACAGAGACACAGGGGGGTTAGAACCTGAGACACAGAGACACAGAGACACAGGGGGGTTAGAACCTGAGACACAGAGACACAGAGACACAGGGGGGTTAGAACCTGAGACACAGAGACACAGAGACACAGGGGGGTTAGAACCTGAGACACAGAGACACAGAGACACAGGGGGGTTAGAACCTGAGACACAGAGACACAGAGACACAGGGGGGTTAGAACCTGAGACACAGAGACACAGAGACACAGGGGGGTTAGAACCTGAGACACAGAGACACAGAGACACAGGGGGGTTAGAACCTGAGACACAGAGACACAGAGACACAGGGGGGTTAGAACCTGAGACACAGAGACACAGAGACACAGGGGGGTTAGAACCTGAGACACAGAGACACAGAGACACAGGGGGGTTAGAACCTGAGACACAGAGACACAGAGACACAGGGGGGTTAGAACCTGAGACACAGAGACACAGAGACACAGGGGGGTTAGAACCTGAGACACAGAGACACAGAGACACAGGGGGGTTAGAACCTGAGACACAGAGACACAGAGACACAGGGGGGTTAGAACCTGAGACACAGAGACACAGAGACACAGGGGGGTTAGAACCTGAGACACAGAGACACAGAGACACAGGGGGGTTAGAACCTGAGACACAGAGACACAGAGACACAGGGGGGTTAGAACCTGAGACACAGAGACACAGAGACACAGGGGGGTTAGAACCTGAGACACAGAGACACAGAGACACAGGGGGGTTAGAACCTGAGACACAGAGACACAGAGACACAGGGGGGTTAGAACCTGAGACACAGAGACACAGAGACACAGGGGGGTTAGAACCTGAGACACAGAGACACAGAGACACAGGGGGGTTAGAACCTGAGACACAGAGACACAGAGACACAGAGACACAGAGACACAGGGGGGTTAGAACCTGAGACACAGAGACACAGAGACACAGGCAGGTCACCATGTTAACGCCTGCAGACTGAAAATACGTTTTAAAACATGGAGGACGAGTAAAACAGTCTTCTGTTGGAGACACGTCACACTGTCACTGAGTGTGTGTGTGTGTGTGTGTGTGTGTGTGTGTGTGTGTGTGTGTGTGTGTGTGTGTGTGTGTGTGTGTGTGTGTGTGTGTGTGTGTGTGTGTGTGTGTGTGTGTGTGTGTAAACCACATCTCAACCACAGAATCACACACTTATCATTATGCCAGCATCCTCATCATGACTTCATGCTCTCTGCTGATTGGTCCCTTCCTGCTGACTCAGCAGCGGTCAGACAAGTTAATGGTTCCCAGTTCCACCAGGAGCTGCTGCTCACTTTAGTTTTGGAGCTTTTTAGATTTCCTTTATGCAGACGTGGCCCTGTCAGTTGTGTCTGTCAGTTGTGTCTGTCAGGCAGAACTGACACTCTCTGTAAGAACTGGTGGAGATGATCCCAGCTGGGAGAGAAGTTACAGTGAGAGTGACCAGTGTGTGTCTCTGAGCTCTTCAGAGAGTGTGTTTGTGTGTGTGTGTGTGTGTGTGTGTGTGTGTGTGTGTGTGTGTGTGTGTGTGTGTGTGTCTCTGAGCTCTTCAGAGCGTGTGTATCTATCAGAATCAGAATCAGAATCAGGTTTATTGGCCAAGTAAGTTTTCTCAAACAGGGAATTTGACTCTGTGAAGTGGCTCTCAGGTGCTTACACAGAATACACATCACAAAAACAAACATACAAATAAACAAAAACGTGAAAAGCACGAGAGAGCGCAACACCGCCGCCGTAGAATGTGTGATGGATATTGGGTTTTGTTCTTCAGTAAAAGTAACTTCTGAACCTGATGTACACACACACACACACACACACACACACACACACACACACACACACGTATGTCCAGACCGGTATTAACATGTCCAGGACATGATTACTGTCATCGCCACGGTTACATAAGATCTGTGCATCACATTCTCTGTCTCTCTCTCTGTCTGTCTCTCTCTCTGTCTGTCTCTCTCTCTGTCTGTCTCTCTGTCTGTCTCTCTCTGTCTCTCTCTCTGTCTGTCTCTCTCTCTGTCTGTAATGTCTCTCGCTCGTGGGCGTCCATAAAGAAACTCAGTCACGATTTTAGAGTTCATGAATGTCTGAAGCAGAGATGTTCTATTAAGCAGTGCGAATGGGCGGCTTGTGTGTGTGTGTGTGTTAGTGTGTGTGTGTGTGTGTGTGTGTGTCTGTGATTGTGGGCGGTCAACACTTTAGTGAGTCCATTCACGCCGTCTATGTGACAAGTCGGAGGCGATTGTCTCGCTTGAATCATCAAATAAATCCATTGTAGAGTCCGTCTGTCAGTTGGACTCCATTAACACTCTGACGCTTCAGATCTATATCCTGGTTCACGTGCACACTCATCACGTCTATATCCTGGTTCACGTGCACGCTCATCACGTCTATATCCTGGTTCACGTGCACGCTCATCACGTCTATATCCTGGTTCACGTGCACGCTCATCACGTCTATATCCTGGTTCACATGCACGCTCATCACGTCTATATCCTGGTTCACGTGCACGCTCATCACGTCTATATCCTGGTTCACGTGCACGCTCATCACGTCTATATCCTGGTTCACGTGCACACTCATCACGCACCGCCTGCTCCAGCCTGGATTACTCCACTACTGGAAATAGTCCCTACTAAGTCATAGGTTGGGCCCCTTGGGAGGAGAAGGAGAAAACCACTAACAGATGAATGAATGAAGATTTCATTTTTAGTTCCTCACACTAGTTAACGGAGGAAAATCCGTTAGCACGTTAGCATGTTAGCATCTGTAGCAGTGGAGTGTCGTCAGCCTGGCGTCCTCACCAAACCCGTTATTATGTCTGTAATGACAGACGAGCGGCGGAGAGACGCTCAGTGTCGTGTTACACGTGTTCCTGAACCAACACTGAACCATCACAGCTCACTGGTTTACTGTGCTGCTGCCAGTCCACCATGCAGTTCACATGAGTGTGTGTCCTCACAGTGTCAAACCTCTGCAGCTCATTGGCAGTGAGAGACAAGAAGTATCTGCAAGTCGTCTCCTCACAGCTCGTCTCTAATCCCCGTCCACTTACACTAACACAACTCGACAACTCCTAAGCTCATCTGAAACACACACCTTGCTCTATCTAAACAGACTCTGTGTGAGTGTGTGGTTGTGTGAGTATATGAGTGTGTGTGTGTTTGTGCTAGTATTTGTGTGTGAGTATTAAACTCACTTTCCATCAGGTCTCTTCTGCAGAGAATCATCTAAACACTGGTTTAAGCATCAAAAGATTCTTTTTTAAAAGCTGTTGATCAACAGATCAAATCCCAGAAACAGAATCATCAGATGATGAAGATCAGCAGCAGCAGCCTATAGACACTCCCCAACTTTCCCATCATGCACTGGGGCAAACCATGACTCTGATTAATGACACTCAGCTGAACACAGATCCTGACAACACTGGTCAGTACAGTGTGTTATTAAAAGAGATGCTGGTCTATTATTCTTATTAAATCCACTTCACTTTAACTGATGGTCTTTACTGTGGTTTCTCTACAACTAGATCATTTCATCACGTTGGACTCAAAGTATTTAAGATAAGAATTTCATATATATATATATATATGAAATTTATATATATATATATAGAGAGAGAGATAGAGAGAGGAGCCATATACATACAACAGATTAATCCATGAAGAGAAAACTGAAAGAAATAAAAGTTATTTTTTCAGTCAAACATATGTACGTTGGACTCAAAGTATTTAAGATAAGAATTTCATATATATATATATATATGAAATTTATATATATATATAGAGAGAGAGAGATAGAGAGAGGAGCCATATACATACAACAGATTAATCCATGAAGAGAAAACTGAAAGAAATAAAAGTTATTTTTTCAGTCAAACATATGTAAAGAAAAAGTCAGTTTAAAGACCTCAGCTTCCTTTGGGCCTTAATATCCCACAATGCACTGGGTGACCACCATTTCTTTCCTGTCTTAATAGGTGATACCTGAATGCACCGCCACAAGATGACCCTGGAGGTGGGCGCCCCCCCCTGGAGGAGGTGGAGCATTCATAAGCCACAACTCATAACTACAGCACCAAGTGTGACACAATCCACCGTTGAAAATGGGGCCTGATAAATTTATTCCAGGGTTTTAATTGATGTAGTTGTCTTTATGATAATGAGACTTTATATTTGTGCCGTTTAGTTCTTTAACTGATTGATGGTGAATATGTTTCACCAGTTCACCGCAGGATTAAGCTTGTTGTCTTTCTTTATTCCTCTTTTCCATTAAAAGGATCAGTCCGCCCTTTCTTCTGTCACTTTAGTTTACATTAGGAGGGATCAGTGGGCTGGGTCCACCCCCTCCCCACAGACACACACACACACACACAGATACACACACAAACACACACACACACACATATACACACACAAACACACACACACACACATATACACACACACACTACTTGTTTGAAACGTCTGTGTTTAAGAATCAACCTGCAGGAGTTTAAAAGGGCGTCAAAAACCAGGATGTTACAGAAGAGTTCACGTGATGTCGTTCCACTTAAGGATCTAGAAGAAAGAAACCTGCTCCAGAGAGTCGACGCCCTCTCTCCTGATTGGCAGCACGTGTCTCTGTGTTGGTAAACACACTAAGGAGTTCAGGACGTGAGACTATCTCTGCATATCTCTGCTAGCTGTGAATCCTTCTGCTAAATATTCATGAGGTCACGTCTCCAGAAAAGAGGATCAAATATCTCAGAATCAAACGCTGCCGAGTCGTGACCACGAGTTGCTTGATCACTTTCAAAGTCTTTTTTACGTTTGAAGAAATTTTTAATTTTTAATTTTTCGTTATATTTGTGTCAGAAAGAGGAAGAAGATTCTGACATGAAAACTGAGGTCAGACTTGGAATCCAAGATAAAACATTATCATGATAATAATAAGTAACCATGTTCCACTTGGGGCTAGGGTTAGGGTTAGGGTTAGGGTCAGGGTCAGGGTTAGGGTCAGGGTTAGGGTTAGGGTTAGGGTTGGTCCTAACCTCTACATGAGGAAGCTTGTTTCTCTATTTTCACTGAGAACCTTGTGACGTGTGGAACCAGTGTGTGAAACATGGTCTTTGATATATTTTCCACACTGTGATTAGTACAGAGAACATTCGGTGGTAATTTAAAGAGACGATGAAGTGAAACACGTTTTGTTGTAACAGCTCAAGTCGTGAAGATGTTTCTGTCGCATGCTGTAGCTGTTAATAAAACTGGACTGTGAAGTTTAAATTCAAACCTGAAATCACATGAACAAGTGGGAGTGAGGACCTCAGCTCCACTTTCCTCTGTTTTCAACACAGTGATTTTATGGCATGTTTTCATTTTCAGACCTTGTCAACAAAGACAGATTTCTCTCTCAGGACAACAAAGTTTTGAGCTAAATTGAAGTTGAGGTGCCAGCTCCTGCCTCTCTGTGTCCGTGTGGGTTCCCAGGCCAGTTTATTTATAATGAGAGAACAGATGAGCGCTTCAGTCAAATGTCCCGGCTGCTTCAGCTCGCCGCTTGCAGACGAACTCCTGACACGTCTGGAGATTCGGACCAGAAGTTCTGACTTTGATCCGGTCTGGAATCAAAGCCTGACATCATCCAGACACTTTTCTGCACAAAGACGAATCCTAAACTCACTTCACCAGAGAAGCTGCTATTGATTCTAACGATGAACTCATCATCACGTGGTCAAACCAACACTGCACAAAGCTCACTGACACAGAGCGTCTCCTCCACCGGGCCAACACTCCAAGATTCATCTGAACTCTTCATTCTGGATCCACGTGATCACAGCTCCCAGGTCTGCAGCCTTACACCTCCATGAAGCACGTTGCACGTTTTAAATGTGCAGAGAGATCTATTGAGTGAGGATCTAATGAAACAGAGAGCTGAGGCGTGATGGAGGGTGAGAACTTCCCTCGTGAAGGAGGAGAAGAAGAAGCTCCTCTTCTCATCAGGACTGTTCCTCGACAACATTTAACCACCAGCTGTTTCCTGCTGCGTCACACTCGCAGTCCGACCAGCTTCACTGTGAGACCAAGACGTTGAGTCATTCAGGGACAGCCCCCCCGTTTGAACTGGACCATCAATGCCGTCCTGTCCTCCCTGATTCCGGATGTTCCTCATAGCAGAGAGGACAGAGACGCAGCGATGTCTCACTCTGACCTTGTTTCAGTGAAGTTGGATTCACGTCAAGTATTGAAGACACAAACTTCACCGATATTTGAGCAACAAGTTTCAGTAACACAACTGAAAAAGCTCTGGAACATTCACTCATTTAGGAAGAGGGTCAACGTGACAGCATTCAAATCACTGCAGATCAAAGGATTCTTAATGTTCAATACTTTGAACTTTTTCAATATCACAACCTTCATTAGTTATTTATTAACAGAAAACAAGGGGAAATCTTATCAGGTGATAAAGCTGTCTCTCTTGTTCCGGTGAAAAATGTACACGAAGCTTCCCCAGTGCCCGGCTGCCTATGCTGCCAAATCATATACATATACATATATATATAATATCATCCACATTTGTTGTTTCAGTGAGGCAGCAGGATGGTGTGTGTGTGTGTGTGTGTGTGTGTGTGTGTTCACAGTGATGAAGGAACATAGTGCAGTGTGACTCACTGATGTGTTTTTAAAGCTCAGTCACATTCACAGCCTCTTCATCTCTTCAGTCACATCGTGTTTCAGCTCTGGACTCAATCTGGAGTTATTTACTATCAAGTGACTCATCTCCTCAGACATAGAACATCTTTGGCTGCCGTCAAGTGAAGCCAAACGATGTCCACCAAAACAAGCCACCGGGGATTCAAACCAGCAGCGTTATGGAGATTCGGACACGACTGTAAACACGTTATTAACACGCTAAAGCCACGTCACATACCAATAAGAAGAGGGAGCCTTTAGAAGTTGGAGAGAAGTGACCAATATTTAGAAAGTAGTAACAGCATCAGAGAGAATAAAGAGAGAGGAGGAGGGGAGTCGATGCCAAGAAAAAGACGATAAGAGGAAAGAGAGGAAGAGAAAGAAAAACGAGTGCAGGAGAAAGAAAACAGAGAAAGGAAAATATGCTAATTGTGGTTTATTTTAATATCAGACGACGTTTTCGTCTTTCTTTGTCTTTTCTGTCCACGGGTTTGATTGGCTGTTTCCTCTCAGTTGTCGGGGGTCAGTGAACCGCACCCCAGAGCTTGTCAGATGAGTTGCTGGTTTGAATCCCCAGACGGAGGCGGCAACAGATCCAACAAAGACGGGTTTATTCGGTCTGAAGGGGAGATCGAGGTTAGCTCGAGCGAGAGCGAGGCGGAGGGAAGTGGATTGTGGAATGTTGCTAATGATGTGTTCAATTAAGTTCAATTAGCCTAATTGTCCTCTGTGTGTTTGTGGAGGGTGTGTGTGTGTTTGTGTGGTTGTGGTGGGGAGGGGGGGCAGGGAGGGGGGGTGAGGCGGAACAGTCCAATGGATGGACAGATAGATATTGTGTCGGCGCTGCTAAACGGAGGTTGACACTTCGTCTACGCCAAGAATTCAGTCGTCCCTCCGATCCCTTACTCACATCTCTGTCGCCCAAAATAATTACTGAGGTCCCTGAACGCATCACTTCCTCCAAACAAAGCCCCGAGCGACTGGTGCAAAGAATTCTCACAGCGGTCGTTTCTTCCTCCGACGTAAACAGCAGCATCTTTTTTTAACTTACACTCTGCTGAACTTTTCAGCCTCGAGACAATATGAACATAATGAACGCAGAGTATGAATAACTGTTATTGAGCATTAATGACGTTTAACATGGTGGTTTGGGGTCTTTCTGCCCCCTAGTGGCTTAAAAATCCAGAATGGCAGAATCAGTTTTGAGTTTGTTGTGTTAGTTTGAGTTGTGTAGACCTGTTGGTAGCAGAGACGTTTAACTTTGGACAAATGATTGTGTTAATTCATGTTTTATAGGTTTGGGTTAAAAGAGATAAAGATATGAACAGATGATTTTCACACAACAACACTCATGGTCTGCCGGCGCGGACCAGGCGACCAATCAGGGAGCTCGAGCATCGCTACCAGAATCTGGTTCTGTCAGAAGGCTCCACGGACTCATCCACTAGATTAGTGTTTCCTTTCTATTCACTGTGAAAGACTGTGGTCAGTCTGTCAAATATCAAACGTCAGATGACATCTTACATCACTGATGAGCTTTATATGCACTGTAGATAGATATATATATATTTATATAAATATATATATATATATCTATATATATATTTATAAGTCTACGTTAATCCTGAGGTGGTCTAGTTATATATCCACGTGTCTGCCTCTCTCTCTCTCTCTCTCTGTCCCTCGGACTCCTCTCTGTGGCTACCGTCTGTCAGACAAGTGTTCCAGCGCACACGATCATACACACTCAGACACATTCACACACACACACACACACACTCAGACTCACACTCACACTCACACAAATACACATACACTCACACACACTCATACACACACACACACACACTCATAAACACACACACACACACACATACACAGACTCATATACACACATACACATACACATGTACATATGCATACACACACTCACACCCACACTCATAAACACACAGACACACTCATACATACACACACACACACACACACACACACACACACACACACACACACACACACACACACACACACACACACACACATACACATATACATATGCATACACACACTCACACACACTCATACACACACACACACAAACATTGACTCATACACACACACTCATACACACACACATACACATACACGTACACATATATACACACACTCACACACACTCATACACACACACACACTCATACACATGTACACACACACACACACTCACTCATACACATTCATACACATTCACACACACACTCACACACACACACATACACCTAACATATACACACACTCACTCATCTGCTCTGACTTTAAGTAGATTATGAGGTATTCTTTGGAAACAGCAGAGGCTATTACAGAGGTGTGTGAGTGTGTGTGTGTGTGAATGTGCGTGAGTGAGTGTGTGTATATGTTAGGTGTGTGTGTGAGTGTGTGTGAGTGTGTGGGTTAGCAGGTGGAGTTACAGGTGACACTGATCGTGTTCAACAAGCAGATTCTTCTCTTATGGCCCACACACACATTTAGGTGTGAGGACAATCATTGACATGAAGAGCTTTAAAAAAACTCTAGTTTGTGAGCCAACCACAAATACACAAAAATGTGTTGACATCATGACTGTCGACACAAAGTGTCTTTGTCTTACATAGAAAAGTTTTACATGTCTCAATGTCAAAAGAGGCTGAAACACACACACACTCACCGGCCTCTGCGAAGGTGATGATCTCTGTCGTCTCCTGTGGATCATCTCCTCCATCCACCGCAGCTGCTCCTCCTCCTCCACCTCCTCCACCTCCTCCCCGGCCTCCCCGCCCTCGAGCCTCCTCCTCCCCCTCGATCTGCACGCTGCCGTCCTCCGCCACTCGCCCCACGTGAAGCTTGCGCAGAGCGTTGAGGAGAGCGCCGCGCGGCACGGGCCGGGTGATGTTGGGCCGTGCCTGGAGATGCAACATGTTCAGGATGTGCCTCTTCACCGCTTCAACCACGTCTGGCTGAGCCTCCTCCTCTTCCTCCCCCGCCGTGCCCCCCTCGTTCCTCCTCATCCTGGCCAGGGCGCAGGAGGGGCAGTGGGAGCTGGGTGCAGCGTCCGGCAGGGGCTGGTGGTGAGGATGGACGGTCAGAGAGAGCAGCGGGGGATGAGGTTCAGACGCCGTCTCCAGAGACGAGCTGCCGCTCTGCACCAGGACCAGGACCAGGACCAGGACGGTCCAGCTGAGCAGAGGTAAGACGGACATGATGAAGGGAGATGCCTGATTGGCTGTTGGGTCGGAGCTGGTGATGCAGACAGAGCGACAAAGAAAAGTTTTTGGCCAGAAGAAAAACGGGTTAAAGAAATCAAAATCTCTCTGGTGTCCTCGTCCTCCGTCCCTCGCTCACTCGCTCGCTCAGAAGTTCGGAAGCTGCAAAGTTCAGCTCAGAGTCCACCTGCGAAAACGGAGGGAAAAGAAAATCTGTGAAGGAGCGAGAGAGGAGATCAACAAAGAAAAAACAAGGGCCAGGGAAATGAGTAATCCTTATCTTTAGGGACAGATGGCTGGAAAATGTGGAGGCGTCACAAGAGAGAAAGAAAGAAAGAAAAAACAAAACAAGAAGAAGAAGAGGAGGAGAAACTCAGAGGTGATGAAAGGATGGTGAAAAAGCAGAGAAGGAACAAACGGTGGAGAGCAAGAGGACGGAGATGGAGTCGCTGCAGAGTGTGTTCACTAAGTTATCCCAGACGCAGGGAGTTCCTCTCTCTCTCTCTTTACCTCTTTTCCTCTCTCTCCCTCTCTGTGGCGAATGCATTCCCTCGCTCACCAGTTGAATGGTTTTACCGGAGTGGGTTGGACTCTCTCTCTTCTCACTCTCGTCTTTCTTTCCTTCCCTCCCCTTCTCTCTCCTCTCTCTCGCCCTGGCAGCCTCCTACCATAATTATACCTCACTCCATCCCTCTCTCCCTCTCTCTCTCTTCGACTCCAGTCTCCTCCCATCTCGCTCCGTGACTCATAGCACTTCCAACTTTTACCTTCACCCTCCTCCCTCCCTCCGCTCTCTCTCTCTCTTGATTCATTCCTCCCCTCCCTGAGTTCCTCCCTCTGTTCCACTGTTAATGGAGCAAAGCTGGGATTCCTTCATCCCTCCCTCCCTCCCTCCGTCTGTGAATGAGTTACGTGTTGAGGGGAAAATCTTGGATGACTTGTTCTTCGCCTGTGACTCTCCTGTCTGTCTCTCTATCCCCCTGTCTATAGGTCTATCCCCCTGTCTATCCCTCCAGCAGTCTACCAGTCTGTCTGCTGTTCATCTCCAGTCAACATTATATCTTCTTCTTCTTCTTCTTCTTCTTCTTCTTCTTCTTCTTCTTCTTCTTCTCCTTCTCCTTCTCCTTCTTCTTCTTCTTCTTCTTCTTCTTCTTCTTCTTCTTCGAACCCTAACCCATTTCTTTGTTTTTCAGTTTTTATAATCTCAAGGTTCTGTCGTTCTCCTGGTCCACGTCCACAGTTTGTCTCGAGCCAACACAACGTTAAAGTGTTGTTGTTTGTGTCGTGCTCAGTGTGATGAGGTGAACGTAGAGATTCATCAGTTCATCAGCTGTTACTTCTTCAAGGAGTTTAACATTTACTTTGTGAACTGAGACAATGTCTGTCCTGACTTTTCTCCACCCAACCGTTCGTCTGTCTTCACAGAGGACATCAAGATAAAAACCACAAACAAGCATGACCTTATAAGGAGATCATCTTCTTCTTTGTCACCATCTTCATCCTGAAAACGCCTCAGCATCTTCTCCAGACGTTCGTCTCACTTCATTTCCCATCAGCCCCGTCATTCCTGCTGGACGCAGACGGAGTCGATCATTGTGTTTGTTTAAGTTGAGCTGCTGAGTCACACGTCAAGTCTTTCTTCATCGTCTCCATCGTGGAGAGATGAAGTAACAACAGGTCCTTAATGGAACGTTCAGGATTCAACCAGGATTTAAACCTGTTGGATATCTTCTGAATTTAATCCGTTTTTAAAGAGTTGTTCCAAAAGGATTCTGAGGCTGAGTCATCATGAGGTTCTTCAGAGTTCACCAGGTTCTGAGGTTCTGAGGGGATCATCTCACATCATATGGTTCAACTGTCAATGAGACTTTAAAAAAGAAACAAAGACAGGATTCGAACTGAGAAGAGAACCCCAGCAGTTTAAGGTTCTCAAAGGTTTACAGGTTCTAAAGACGGTTTGCTGCTTTCACAGATGTTCTGCAGTGGTTCTAGTAGCTTCTATAGGGGAACATGCATAGATTTGATTAAGTATTGAAGAATGTCTGATCAGTTTCTAAAGGGTTCTTTAGTTCTGTTTGGTATATGACCGTATGAGTTCCTGTCTCTCTCCAACATGTGGTCGGATACCGGAGGAGCCAGAGAACCGAGTCACAGCTGAGTGTAGAGGAAACAGAGAAGACGTAGAGCTACAGACCAATCAGACGTCTGGGATTCACCCTTTGCTGTGGTGACATCATGACTGCGGGGGAAGTGTGGTGTGTTTCTGTGTGTGTGTGTGTGACTCGTCAGTTTTCCTTTGAAGAAGAAGAACCTCCAGCTCATGTCTGTGAGCTCACGCTCACTCAGTGACCTCAGAGAGGCGTTGGTATTGTGTATTGTTGAGTGAACGTGTCTGCACTGGTGGGTTCTTTAAATAACTCACAACCTGTGAGTCATGAACCCGTCGACAGCAGCTCGTCCACTCGGTTTGTGAAGAGAAGTTCCCTCCAGCCGGTGGAACTGATCATCTGTGAACTCCGGCCTCCTTCTGGTACAACGTGAGAACCAGGAGTTTTCACAAAGTTTCAAACGATGTCTGAATTTGAGTCAAATGTGTGAAACTGATGCAGCAGAATATTGTCATGTGAGGAGTCACATGACAATCACAGTTTGATGGAACGTCTATTTCTACCTGAAGTCAAGTGAAGGAAGCGTTGAGACGTCACGGGAGACAAATCAAACGCACCTCAGCTTGTTATCATGTCTTCATCTGATCTGGTGTCTGTTTGGGTTCATGGGTTTACTGTTTTATTAACATGACGTCACTTGATCTCCTCACCTGTGTGTGTGTGTGTGTGTGTGTGTGTGTGTGTGTGTGTGTGTGTGTGTGTGTGTGTGTGTGTGTGTGTGTGTGTGTGTGTGTGTGTGTGTGTGTGTGTGTGTGTGTGTGAACTGCTTCATCTAGTGGACATAGCTTTAACGTCTCTTTGACCTCATGGTACCTCCACCTTTACCTTTCTCCTCCCTTCATCTTTAGGTTTGTCTCTATACTTCCTCTCCTCATTTATTTGTCTCCTTTCTTTCCCTCCTATGTTTATAAGTTTTATCCTCTGCTTCCTCTCTCCTCCTCCCTCCCCCCTCCC
>JAFBJV010031611.1:966767-986767 GCA_016801935.1 Platichthys stellatus | reverse complement strand
TGTACGATGGGCCGCTCCCAGCAGCCTTTGCGGCTTCCTGTGTGCTGCTCAGATTATCTGCCCCCACCAGGGAACCAATCAGGTCGCAGTACTGCTGCCTGGCTTCATCCTGACAGACAAACATTTACACTACTGTGATTTTTCTGTTACTAAAACTAACTGGTCACAACAGAGTAAGTTAGCTGACCAATCAGAACAGACTTTATCATGGGGGGTCTTAAAAAGACAAGAGTTTGAGACAGAGGCTGAAAAGAGGAGTTGCAGCGATGGACAGTCTGAGGAAAGAGATGAACATTAGAACTTATGAGTTCTTATCAGACTGTGGAGCAGTACCTGTGATATGGAGCCCAGAGACGTCCAAGCCTCCCACTTAGCCTTGTTGACAAAGTCCAACATTCCTGGACGTGCTGTGTTGCAGGCTCCCTGAGTGGCCTGCAGAGGACACTGAGTGTCAGTAAGTGAATCCAGAAACGTGACCATACAGATGGTTTCTCCTCCCTACCTTTACTACCTGTGTCCTTTAGAGTTGATATTTAAATATTCTTCTTCCCACTCTGAGGTCAAGGTGAGTGTGTGTCTGTGGTTAGAGCCTCCAAGCTTTAAAAACTCTTTTTAATTCTCCATCCAGCTGCTTTTACTTTTTCATTTTGCTCTTTTGTCTGTTTAAGATATTTTTTTGTTATTTTACTTTCCTATTTTTTATATTATTTTACATTTAGTGCTGCACGTCCCTCTGACGTCGCTCTCTGTTGATGAGTGAGTCCATTTGATATTCACATGGGATCGCTGTAGTTAGTTATGATTATAAAAATCTGGATCTATTGATCTGATCGATTGACTGATTGAAGCTTATGTATTTTTTGTTTCAGTTGAGAAATGAAAGATGGAGAAATGTTGGTTTCTTCTTCTGTGATCACATCAGTTAATTCAAGTTCATTCAGATCAAACAGCCACATTGAATTTGAATAGATAAACCTAATGACATAATGAATAATGAAAAAGGGATCTCAAGCTTGTTCACAAATAATTCTCCTGTTTATTTGGTTGACCCTAACCCTAATCTTTAAAAATCTACAGGAACATTTTTTGTTTATAGAATAATATGTAAAGACTGAATCAGTGATGAATAGAAAAACATCTTGACAGTTTTCAGCTTCATATCTGCAGAGTTTAAAGACGTGTGGAATCTTCCTGACCAGTGACTTCAGCGTCACATCCTGTCATGTGTTGAACCGTGGGAATATTTGAATCAGCTCAAAATAAACGTGTTGTGAACATGTGACGTGTGGAGTGACCGCGGCCACAGCTCACCTGCTTGAACAAAGCGTAGATTTTCAGTTTAGCTTGATTTCCTGGATCTTTCTGCAGCGACGACAGTTTGTTCTTCGCCTGCTCAAACTGCTCCACACTCGCACCTGCATCACACAACACACACACACACACAGATATAACATGTGACGCACACACACAGAGACATTAATTAGTAGTGGATTGTATTTTTGTATTATTATTATTGTATTATCTGTGATGTTGTTCCATGAAACGTTTCTGAAGTGAGAATCAGAAAGTCTGACACTGACCCATCGTGCGAGATGCTGTGGTGTGAAGCTTCAGACTCGGCGCGACCGACAATCTGAACAAACTGAAACACATTTGTAAAAATCACAAATCTGCTTTATTTCTACACATTTAAACAACCAGAAGTAAACATAAAAACAACTCAACCAATAGATAAAAGATTTATCTACGTACAAAAAAACATAAAAAACAGAGCAAAGGACCTTCAGAGGTAAATACATCCACTGACCACAGGTAAATAAAACAAAGATTTAATTCATCAGTTTAAAGAGAGGGTTCAGTTTCTTGATCAGTATTTATTTGATTTTAAAATTGTTATCTATTATTAACAATTTAAATTTTTTTAAGCAGCAGATGTTCACGGTTATCTGAGAGGGTTAGTGTTAACCTTGACCCTAACATTTAGATTACATTAATATTCTATTAATCTATTGATCGTTTTGTCAACGCTCGACTGCTTCAAGTTCATCTATTATTATAACTGCGTGTGCACGTGCCTGTGTGTTTGTGTGTAAGTGTGTGTGTGTTCTTCAGATTCCATGTTACAGACTCTAAAGATGACGTCAGGCAGCTGGTTAATCTGAAGAATCTGATTACTGGTTATTGATTCCTCTGCGTATGGTTTTATTCAGATTTAATCAGAACATATTGTTTACATATCAAAGTCTTATTCAGATTGTTGTCTTAATCTACTATCAGAATGCTGTCTCCATGGAAACACTGAATGTGACGTCAGAGAGAAAGTGGAGCAAAGGTCACACTTGAACTTTTTTTTCTTACTGTCTTTAGTCTGTAAATCATAAATAAACAGATTAACAGAATTCTTTAATATACAACGTTCAAAAGCAAACTTTCCACTCTATGCATCATAACGTGTTCCTCTAACACGAACACAGGCTGAGGTTCTCTCTGACACAAGCTAACATGCTAACCTGCTAGCCTCCACTCTCAGCGGTCAGTCACTCACCTTCTGCCGCGGACGAAGCGCCAAGCCGCGGGGCAGTTCAGGAACACACCGGCCATTTACACCCGGAGCTGGAGGTCCCCGCAGTGGAGGGTCCAAAGGGCAGGAGCCGGGCCGGGGAGCAGGAGCCGGGCCGGGGGGCAGGAGCAGGAGGAGGGTTCTTAGCTTCGTCTGAGCCGCGGCGGAGCTAACCGGCTGTTTACACTGCTGCTCCCGCCCACTCTGTGCTCTTCTTCTCCCCCATTGGCTCAACTGGACCGTGTCGTCATGCGGTTAATCCAATGAACGAAGGCTTTTCCTGAACACTATATCTTGACCCCGATGAAACCGTCACTAGGTCAAGGAAAGGAGAAGCAGTGAGGTGATAGGAAAGGAGCTAGGAAAGGAGTTAGGAAAGGAGTTAGGACATTTTGACTGTTCAGCTGAATGTGCTTTATGTTACTGAGGAGTGTCTGTCTGTGTCTGTCTGTCTGTCTGTCTGTCTGTCTGTCTGTCTGTCTGTCTGTCTGTCTGTCTGTCTGTCTGTCTGTCTGTCTGTCTGTCTGTCTGTCTGTCTGTCTGTCTGTCTGTCTGTCTGTCTGTCTGTCTGTCTGTCTGTCTGTCTGTCTGTCTGTCTGTCTGTCTGTCTGTCTGTCTGTCTGTCTGTCTGTCTGTCTGTCTGTCTGTCTGTCTGTCTGTCTGTCTGTCTGTCTGTCTGTCTGTCTGTCTGTCTGTCTGTCTGTCTGTCTGTCTGTCTGTCTGTCTGTCTGTCTGTCTGTCTGTCTGTCTGTCTGTCTGTCTGTCTGTCTGCTTTATGTTACTGAGGATTGCCTGCCTGCCTGCCTGTCTGCCTGCCTGCCTGTCTGTCTGTCTGTCTGTCTGTCTGTCTGTCTGTCTGTCTGTCTGTCTGTCTGTCTGTCTGTCAGTCTGTCTGTCTGTCTGTCTGTCTGTCTGTCTGTCTACCTGCCTGCCTGCCTGTCTGTCTGTCTGTCTGTCTGTCTGTCTGTCTGTCTGTCTGTCTGTCTGTCTGTCTGTCTGTCAGTCTGTCTGTCTGTCTGTCTGTCTGTCTGTCTGTCTGTCTGTCTGTCTGTCTGTCTGTCTGTCTGTCTGTCAGTCTGTCTGTCTGTCTGTCTGTCTGTCTGTCTGTCTGTCTGCCTGTCTGTCTGTCTGTTTTTGACACATTGTGTGTTTCATGTAATGTGACCTTGAGTTCTCTGAATGGCGGCTATAAATAAAATGTATTATTATAATGATTATGTCCTGGACGTAGACTGGACCCGATACGTTCACATCACGGTACCAAGTACTGGTGTGTTGAAGTGGTTGAGGGCAGCCACTGGGAACCAGTGAAGGGAGCAGCGGAGTAGTGGGAGTGAACTTAGGTTGAAGATCAAGTTTGATGGTCCTCCACTGATGTCAGGCAGACAGACAGATTCCTGCGTCTGCCTGTGTTTCAGATCGGGGAGAAGACAGGACGAGCTGGGAGTCATCAGCGTAGCTGTGGTAGGAAAAGCCCTGTGAGTGAATGAGAGCTGACAAGAGGAGGGGCCCAGGACGGAGCCTTGAGGGACGCAGGGGTGAGAGGACAAGGTTCAGACAAGGTTCTTCTCCAAGTGACCCTGTAGCTGTCATGGAGGTAGGAAGAGAGCAGGGAGAGAGCAGAGCCTGAGACACCGAGGTCCTGAGGGAGGAACAGAGATCTGGTTCCACTCTGGTTTAAAACATGAGCTGCACATTGAACTGCTCTGGTCTCATGTCACCACATAAACAACATTAATTCAAGTTATTTTCTATTTGTAGCAGCAGAGTTCAAATGTGCCTCTATAGAAACAGGCTTTGTGTAATATCACTGACCCTGCAAAGCTATTGAGACACACACACAGACACACACATACACACAGACACATACACACTCAAACACACACACACACAGAGACACATGCACATTCAACACACACACACACACGCTCACACAAAGATACAGGCACACACAAACACACAAACACAAACACACACGCAAACAAAAACATACACACACACAAAGAGACGTGCACACACAAAGCAGAATCAGCAGACACATGAGGACAAAGAGAAAACGTCGACGCAGCACAAACCTTTAAATCTCCTCTTTTGTCCTCAGTCTCTGGACCTGGCCCCTCGCTCGCCCCTCGCTCACCCCCTGCTGTATATATTGGGCTGTCCAACTTTCTCTCTGTGACACTGTGTGTGGGCTTGTGTGTCAGGTTGGACGACATCCAGTGAACAAACATGTCGCAGTATTCTGGAAAGGTGAGCATGATGAATCTCACACAGGAAACTGAAGTACTTTTTTAAAGTTTTGACTTGTATTATATTTCACAGTATTTCACCCTAACCCTCTTGTTCATTTGAAATCAATGAGTTGAATTTGTAATGAAGTTTGACTGATGCTCCATCTCACGTTTTTTAAAACCTTTTTAAAAGATGAATTTTAAATTTTCTCTACAGATTAAACAGACGATGATTTTAAAATGTCTAACCCTAACCCTATCTGCAGCTCGTGATTTTTTCTCTTATATTTTTTTAAACATGAAGCTGTGTTGTAATCAGGAAAAAGATGAAAGATTCCTTTAATTATATAATTGAAGTTTAACCCGAGTGTAAGTTTAACACAACTTTTTATTTTCTCTGTCTGCTGTGAAATCATCTTTTCAACCTGTGACCTATCAACCGCTCAAAGTCCAACGTGTCGTCGCCATGATGTCAGTTTAGTCAGGGGCGGGTCGGCTCACTGTGACATCACCACTGAGGGCGTGGTTATAATTACAACAGAAAAACGTTGTTTGTTTTTCAGATCACCTTCTACGAGGGGAAGTGCTTCACCGGCAGGAAGCTGGAGGTCAGAGGCGACTGTGATAACTTCCAGGACCGCGGCTTCATGAACAGGTGACTTCAAAAAGACAGATTTCACTTTATGTCGTCATGGATGGACATACATTCTCATGATATAACATATGGAGGGGGCGGAGTTATGTGAGAAACGTTTTGCTACAGTTCACATGTAGAACGACACGTGTCCTCTGAACGTGCTCTTGTCGTTGGGGGGTGTGTCACAGGTGTGTATAAACAACACTCTGGATTCTAAAGTTCTGTAACGAAGCTCAGAGCGAATTCATCTGAACGTGAACACAGAGACTGAAAAGTGTATTTGTCAAACGTCCTTTAAACGAATGACCGCGTCAGCTGCCGTAGCTACAACACTGACGTATCACAAAGTTTAGGTTTTTCTTCATATCAACTTAAAAGCACAGGGAACAACTTGATCGTGAAAATCCAGCAGGAAGTGAAGCTTAGCTTAGCTTAGCGTGGTGTGGAGAAGAAGCTTCACCTGACTCTTGTGTTTTCAGGGTGAACTCCATCCGAGTGGAGAGCGGCGCCTGGATCTGCTTCGACCACCCCGACTTTAAGGGCCAGCAGTACATCCTGGAGCACGGAGAGTACCCAGAGTTCCAGAGGTGGAACTCCCACAACGATCACATGGGATCCTGCAAACCCATCGGCATGGTACACGCCTCTGACAGGGTTCCTGCAGTCTTTGTGTCATGTCATGTCATTAAGCCGCCACTTTTATGCAAAGCCATCATGAGTTCTGCATCTTGCCCAAGGGCACTTTGGCATCGGCTGGGATTAGAGCAGCCGACCTTCTGGTGGGAGGAAGATTTAATATGATGTAATCCATCAGGTCCCAGATTCTCCTGAAATAATCCTGCTCCTCAGAGGATGAGAAGAAGATGTAGCTTGTTACTAAATCTTTTCTTTTCAGTCAACTGATCACAAATCATATTTTTAAATGGTGGATGGAAACACACCTGTTTCAATATTAAAATAGAAACAATAAAATGTTTCAATGGATTTGCTGAAAACAACATAGGACACATTTCAAGTGACTTTGCATCAGAAGGTTTTCTAACCAGAACAATGTCCGGTATCAGAGAGCATTCAGGCCGTGTCTCACTTCCTGTCTCACTTCCTGTCCCCCCCCCCCCCCCCCCCCCTCAGCACGGAGAGCACTATCGCATCGAGCTGTTCGACGGCTGTAACTTCTCCGGTCAGTGCGTGGAGATCTGCGACGACTGCCCCTTCCTGCAGAGCCGCGGCCTCGCCAAGAACTGCATCAACTCCGTCAAGGTGTACGGAGACGGAGCGTGAGTTCAGCACTGTCTGTGTGTGTCTGTGTGTGTGTGTCAATGTGTGTGTGTCTGTGTGTGTGTCTGTGTGTGTGTGTGTGTGTCAGAGTGTGTGAACAACGCTGGACTCGGTTACAATGAGCAGAGTCATCCATTACTTCTTCATATTGATGTTGTCTTCTCTGTCTGCAGCTGGGTGATGTACGAGGAGCCCAACTTCCGTGGGCGGATGTACATCGTGGAGCGCGGCGACTACAACAGCCACAACGATTGGCAGGCGCAGAACGCCAACGTGCAGTCCGTCCGCCGGGTGGTCAACTACTTCTAAGCCCCGCCCCCTGAGAGCAGCCACTGGCCTCGTGTACAAAAATAAACCAGACTGAACGAAGAAAAGAGATTTTTTATCAAACACGGTTTCACTCTGGTTTTATGTCCCACTGATGATTTACACTGGGTATGAACTGGGTATGAACTGGGTATAAACTGGGTATGAACTGGATATAAACTGGGTATGAACTGGGTATAAACTGGGTATGAACTGGATATAAACTGGATATGAACTGGGTATAAACTGGGTATAAGCTGGGTATGAACTGGGTATTAACTGGGTATAAACTGGGTATGAACTGGGTATGAACTGGGTATAAGCTGGGTATGAACTGGGTATGAACTGGGTATGAACTGGATATAAACTGGGTATGAACTGGGTATAAGCTGGGTATGAACTGGATATGAACTGGGTATGAACTGGGTATAAACTGGATATGAACTGGGTATAAACTGGGTATAAGCTGGGTATGAACTGGGTATTAACTGGGTATAAACTGGGTATGAACTGTGTATGAACTGGGTATAAACTGGGTATGAACTGGGTATAAGCTGGGTATTAACTGGATATGTATTGGGTATAAACTGGGTATAAGCTGGATATGAACTAGGTATAAACTGGGTATAAACTGGGTATAACCTGGGTATGAACTGGGTATATACTGGGTATTAACTGGGTATAAACTGGGTATAAACTGGGTATAAACTGGGTATGAACTGGGTATGAACTGGGTATGAACTGGGTATAAACTGGGTATAAGCTGGGTATGAACTGGGTATAAGCTGGGTATGAACTGGGTATAAACAGGGTATGAACTGGGTATGAACTGGGTATAAACTGGGTATAAGCTGGGTATGAACTGGGTATAAACTGGGTATGAACTGGGTATAAACTGGGTATAAACTCGGTATGAACTGGGTATAAGCTGGGTATGAACTGGGTATTAACTGGATATGAACTGGGTATAAACTGGGTATAAACTGGGTATGAACTGGGTATTAACTGGATATGAACTGGGTATAAACTGGGTATAAGCTGGGTATGACCGGGTATTAACTGGGTATATACTGGGTATTAACTGGATATGAACTGGATATAAACTGGGTATGAACTGGGTATAAACTGGGTATAAGCTGGGTATGAACTGGATATTAACTGGGTATGAACTGGGTATGAACTGGGTATTAACTGGATATGAACTGGATATAAACTGGGTATGAACTGGGTATATACTGGGTATTAACTGGGTATAAGATGGGTATGAACTGGATATTAACTGGGTATAAACTGGGTATTAACTGGATATGAACTGGGTATGAACTGGGTATAAACTGGGTATGAACTGGGTATTAACTGGATATGAACTGGGTATATAGTGGGTATAAGCTGGGTATGAACGGGGTATTAACTGGGTATATACTGGGTATTAACTGGATATGAACTGGGTATTAACTGGGTATAAACTGGATATGAACTGGGTATTAACTGGGTATAAACTGGGTATGAACTGGGTATGAACTGGGTATAAACTGGGTATAAACTGGGTATTAACTGGATATGAACTGGGTATTAACTGGGTATAAACTGGGTATGAACTGGGTATAAACTGGGTATAAACTGGGTATGAACTGGGTATGAACTGAGTATTAGCTGGGTATATACTGGGTATTAACTGGATATGAACTGGGTATTAACTGAGTATTAGCTGGATATATACTGGGTATTAACTGGATATGAACTGAGTATAAACTGGGTATAAGCTGGGTATGAACTGAGTATTAGCTGGGTATATACTGGGTATTAACTGGATATGAACTGAGTATAAACTGGGTATAAGCTGGGTATGAACTCAGTATTAGCTGGGTATATACTGGGTATAAACTGGGTATAAACTGGGTATAAACTGGGTATGAACTGGGTATTAACTGGACACAAACTGGGTATTAACTGGGTATGAACTGGATATATACTGGATATTAACTGGATATGAACTGGGTATGAACTGGGAATTAGCTGGGTATAAACTGGATATTAACTGGGTATAAACTGGATATTAACTGGATATATACTGGATATTAACTAGATGTTAAGTGGATATAAACTGGATATTAACTGGGTGTAAACTGGATATTAACTAGATATTAACTGGGTATATACTGGATATTAACTGGATATATACTGGATATTAACTGGGTATAAACTGGATATTAACTAGATGTTATGTGGATATAAACTGGATATTAACTGGATATTAACTGGGTGTAAACTGGATATTAACTAGATATTAACTGGATATTAACTGGATATATACTGGATTTTAACTGGGT
Organism: Platichthys stellatus; assembly: GCA_016801935.1. NCBI lineage: Eukaryota > Metazoa > Chordata > Actinopteri > Pleuronectiformes > Pleuronectidae > Platichthys > Platichthys stellatus. Next base: position 977,425 of record JAFBJV010031611.1, on the reverse strand, counting down.
ATAAACTGGATATGTTAGTTTAGCTCCGCTAGCCTGCAGTCAAGATAGATAGAAAAGTTGTTTGAGCTTTGTGTCTGTCTAATCTTTTTACTTTAATGCTGTATTATAGGCAACCTCTTTGTGTTGCGCTGAGTGCTAAAGCATGTGAAATGGATTTGAAATAGGATTTCTAGTCTTGATGACTCAAAGCTCTTTACATTACAGTTTTTTACATTCACCCATTCACACACACATTCATACAGTGCATCTATTAGCAGCACTTTGATATTCAATGGGAGGGGGGGGCATTCAGGGTTCAGCATCTTGCCCGAGGACACTTTGGCATGCAGATGGGGATGACTAGGGATTGAACTGCCGACCTTCAGGTTGGAGGACGGCCGCTCTAACCCTCAGCCACAGCCGCTCGTAGTATATCTTACTGGTCTAATAATCAGCTACCTCTATTTTTGTGACGGTGACATGACGTCATACAAAATTGCCCCACCAGAAATTTCAGGCTAAAATCGCCACTGGATCAAATTAAAAGTTTGCAGCTCTAAGTTCAGGTGTGAACGCACTCAGATCAGAGACCCAATCAACAAACACACACACACCTACACACACACACACACACTCATACGTCACCACATGTTGATACTGTTGTTCATTTATCCTTAATATGAGAAGAGCTGAACTCTGTTTGGTTCTATCAAGTTCTCATTTAGAAAGCAACGAAAGGTATGAAAAGTTCACAGCAAAACAATGGGCATCCAACACACTACCCCGGATCTCCAGCAGGGGGGAGTCTCGAGTCGCAAAACAATGTCACAGTGATGTCAAATTAATCCAAGGGAGTTATGATTTTAATGTAAAAAGTTAGAAATGAGAACAAGTAAAAGATTTATTATGAACACTACGCAGCAAAGGTTATTTATAAATCATTTGTGTGAAGGTCATTATCTGGCTAAAACTATTCATGCCCCCCCCCATCTTTATTGTTCAGTTCCAGCTCTAATGCCTCATCACAGACACACACACACACACACACAGAGAAGCTCATATTTAAAATCCCAACAATACCTGACTCCAGGTGTGAAGGGAACGCTTCACATATACTACGTAAGATAGATGACGAAACGCGAGACCTCCTCCTGACGTCATCACGTCGGTCCACAGTCTCGAGCTGAAGACGTGACGTTGACGGCGGATCCTCACCACAGACCGTGTATTCATATAGGTTATATATTCGTACATAGTATATATATATATTCGTATCTATCGCCAGATGTTAGCGGTCTCGTGCTGAAACACGGAGGTAAGTCACAGAAAAACAAACTCAGACGCCATCTTTGTCTGGAGCGAACAGTAACTGCGTCGTTCAGACACAAACTGCTTGTTTGTGTTCTCAAAACGTGCGCGTGTTGTTGTTCGTGTCGTGACTCAAACGTTCCGTTCACTGTCTACGTCATAAACGTCACCGTGACTCTGTGTATTAACGTTTCTGAGCTGATGCTCCTGTGAACGTGACATGAACTCAGACCGTGAACGTCTCACGGTGCAGCTGAAGCTCTGTGGTGCCTTCACGGAACATCTGTTTACACCAGGGACTCCTACATTTCCCATCATGCATCTGCCACCTTTTCACCCTCTAAATAATTATAATTGTACTCAGTAACACTCAGCTGCGTTACATTAATGAGTGTAATGGAGTATTTTTTTTATTTAAAAGGCTTTATTTTATTTTAAAGTCAAAACTATAACAACTGATTATTAAGAATTTATTGTAAAGTAATGACATTTTTTTCATGGTTTCAGCTTCTTTAAACTTCAAAGTAAAATGTTACATGCTGATTTCCCATCAGTCAACGAGTAATGATTAAGTACTTATAGTTGAATAAAGTATAATAACAACATAATAATAATGTGTGTACGATGTTATGCTCAGTACTTTTACTTGTGAAATGACACATTTACTTTTATAGTCAACATGTTTCTTTGAGTCTTTAATCGTAGAAAATCCAATGTGAGCAGTGACTTGGTTTCTCTCCACCTCCTCTCTTCTCCACCTCCTCTCCTCTCCACCTCCTCTCTTCTCCACCTCCTCTCCTCTCCACCTCCTTCGTGTTGTTCTGTCCTGTTGTTTCCAGACAGGATGGCGGAGCAGAACACGGAGGCGAAGCTGAAGAACCTGCTGAAGCAGGAGAAGATCCAGCTCTGGAATCCTCCGTACACGATGGAGGATGAAGGACTCGAGCCGCAGCACGTTCAGGTCGACAGGAAACTCACAGCAACACGCTAACGCCACTGAGCTGCTCAGACTCCACTGTGTGATCACACGCTATGTAAAAACAGCAATTCACTCATTAAAGGAATTATTAAAAGGTATCATTTAAGAGTAAAACTACTTATATAAATTCAATGTTAATAAATATCAAAATCCTAACAGATGAAAATGGATGTTATCCATCAAACTACAATGGAAACATTGAGAGCTTTGTTATAGAAAATAAAAAAACATACATAAATACAAAAAAACTATTCATAGTTATATATATACATAATATAACATATTATATTTTCTATATCAGAGTTCACAGTGTTATAAATTATCATGGTGATTTATTTTTCAACAGCAGGAGCTGGCGGAGCGTTTCGCCGCCCTGCTGTTCCTGCCGGTGTCGGAGGTGGGCGGGGCTCTGGAGTCCATCAGAGTTCAGACAGTGAAGAGGAGCAAAGGAAACCAGACGTACAGGGAGACCAACGTGGCCACGCTGGAGCTGCTGCTGCCCAGAAGCAGCAGGAAGGTACGGCTCTGTCCTCCAGCCAATCAGGACTGAGACTGTGTAAACAATGTTCTCCTCCTGATTGGTTCTTATCAGTTACAAAGCTCAATCCAACATTCACGGCCGCTTAATCCTTCTTAAACCTTTTCATTCAAACATATGAATCTTTATTGTCCCAAACACGTTCTCTAAAATGTGTGTTTGTTTTCAAAATCCAAAGTCAAAGAAGAACTACCTGGAAACAAGGCTGGACGTGTGTGTCCAGGAGGTGGTGGACAGGTACACACACACACACAAACACACACACACACACACACACACACACACACACACACACACACATTGTGCAGCTGTGCTGAGTGTGTTTGTTTCTCTGTCATAGAATCGACCAGGAGTTCGGCCTCAGACACATCAAACTGATCCTGAACGGTAGAACTCTGAGTCCACGTGAGTAAAGATGGATCCCATGTGCTTCATTCATCCCTCAGGGACATTTTTTGGGGACTGAAATGCTGTGGACACGTTAGCTTCTATATTTACAAACAAGTTACAAAGCAGCACCAACTCTATTTATTTTGAAATGTTAAATAAAATAAAATATTACACACACACATAGCACGTAGCACATATTGCACCATCCCATAATAAAACTGTTGCACATTTCCAGCATCATCAGCAGCATTACACACAAAACTCTTAGATGTTGAATATTGTTTCTGAAAATATAAAAATGAGTGAAGCTCATCAATGTGTGTGTCCCGTCAGACGAGCGTCTGGACGAGCAGGGCGTGAAGAACCACAGTAAAGTGATGGTGCTGAAGGTGAGCGATGCCGAGCTGAAGCAACTGATGAGTGAAGAGGAGCAGAGGAGGAACCAGCAGAGTGAGAACCTCCAGAGGACGCAGAAGGGTTTCCAGATCCTGTCCGAGAGAGGTGTGTCCAATCGGAGAGAACGTTCTTCTGAGATTAATCTGAGAGAACCTTCTGCTATATGAAGTCAATAATCCTCTGTCCCTCTCTCTCCTTGATGATCGTTCTCCTCTCAGACGGCAGCGAGGACTCCAGTAACGTTCCGTTCCTGGAGATAGCCGACCAGAAGGGAAACCCGCTGAAGATCCCACACAGGGAGAGGAAGGTACACACCACGTTACTTTACACTTCATTGAGCTGACACGTTAATCTAAAGTTACACTAAGTGCATCAACCATGAGGAACAACCAGATCAACTGGTAACCAGTGAAGGGAGCGGAGGAGTGTGAGTGACCGCAGGTTAAAGACCAGTGGAGCTGCTGGTTTCTGGATGAGCTGCAGAGGTCCAGGAGGGAGGGGCAGTAGTCTAGGTGTGAGGTGACCAGAGTCTGGACTAGAACCTGGACCAGAACCTTCTGAGAAGGGGACGTGCTCTCCTGATGTTGTGCAGCATGGATCTACAGGGACGTGTTGTTGCAGTTATATTGGCAGGAAGGGAGAGTTGACTCATAGATGTTAACAAGGAGCCTCTTCCTCTGTTCCTAACTCAAGAGTCAATTAGAAACTTTGTGATCAGTGAACACACAAACACACACTTCACCTGTGTCTGTGTGTGTGTGTGTGTGAAGGCTCTGATCCTGGCCATGGGTTTCCATGAGAAAGGTCGTTCTCTGATGAAGAGGAAACAGTACGATGACGCTCTCTGTCACCTGCTGCAGGCCGACCAGCAGTTCAGGTACCCCCATCTGACATCATCATGTGTGACATCATCCTCTCTGACATCATCCTCTCTGACATCATCCTCTCTGACATCCTCTCTGACATCATCATCTCTGACATCATCCTCTCTGACATCATCCTCTCTGACATCATCCTCTCTGACATCATCCTCTCTGACATCTTCTCTGACATCATCATCTCTGACATCATCATCTCTGACATCATCCTCTCTGACATCATCATCTCTGACATCTTCTCTGACATCATCCTCTCTGACATCATCCTCTCTGACGCCATCATGTGTGACATCGTCTGTAGAAAGGTTCTGATTGTCTGGAGGAGAAGTCTGAGGTGTTTCCACTCACAGCGAGTTTAGTCTTAAACAAATCATTTCCAAGATGTCTCTAATATTCTAAAGAAGGAAAAAGGTTAGAAACCACAGGCTCCGCCTCTTCTGACCTTGAGTGACAAACCTGATAGATAACTTTCCACACGTAGCCCCGCCCAACATCTGACAAACCAATCAACAGCTCTAATCATCAATTCAAACATTCATCAAATCACCTAATTTAACCAGTTAACTTCAGATGTTGACATGTTGACGCGGCTCCGGACAGCGTGTCATCAAAATGACAGTGTGTTGACATGAAACAAAAATTCACCTCGGCCTAAAAATACACATGGACACACACGAGTCTCTGCAGCCCACAGGGTCTGCCTTCACCTTTTCTCATAGTTTCTCACATCGTTATTCTGCTTCCATCAAACCCAGAGTTAAACCCCCCTGCCTCCGATTCTCTCATATAAAAAAAACTCATTTGGTATTCACAGTATTCTCTAATTTTCTAAATTTTTGAGAAATTGTGTGTGTGCGTTTGTGTTTGTGTGTGTGTGTGTGTGTGTGTGTGTGTGTGTGTGTGTGTGTGTGTCTGTGTGTGTGTGTGAGCAGTGTGTGTGGCTCCGCTCTCCTCAGCTCAGTGGATAACTTCTCGGTCCTGCAGCTGGACATCGTGTGGTGCTATCGAGCTCTGGAGGCTCTGGCGTGTCTGGAGGACGGGCGCAGTCGGCTGCAGCAGGCGGAGGACGGCTTCCTGCGGTGCTACGGAGCGCGGCAGGAGCGACTGCTCATGATCAAGGTGACTCGCTGCAGGACGCTACTCAAATACTTTGGTTTGACTGCTTTGTTCGGTTTTTACTTCAAATGAATAAAGGAGTTGTGACAGTTTGGAGCTGTGGTTTTATCAGTCATCAACACATCAGGGTCCACATGAATCATAACAAGGTGGTCTCTCTACGGAGCACCTCCTCTTCCTCTGCTCAGCCACTCACCTGGTCAGCTCCTCTGAGCACCTCCTCTTCTTCTGCTCAGCCACTCACCTGGTCAGCTCCATCACCAGCGTGCAATGCATCCTGGGACATGTTGTCCTGGGAGGGATCTGCTCATGGAGCGGTGCTCGGGAACGAAGGGATGCATCTGAAGTGGGACAGTGTGGCTGCTCAGCTGTGATGTTTGCTAGTGGAGATAATTTATCATCACTCGACTGTGTGTGTGTGTGTGTGTGTGTGTGTGTGTGTCTCATCAGGGTAACACAGGCAGAGAGGAGGTGTTGTTTCTCCGGTTGTACCTCCTCCAGAGTCTCCTCTCCTACATCGAAGGAAACGACATTCAGGCGCGACACCAGCTGACCAAAGTGAGTTCAGGGTGTGAAGGAGCGCTTGTTTTTCACAGCAGCAGCTCATCAGAACCTGAACGTGTCTGAACCGGTGTTTTCAGGTGGAGTCTCTGTTCAGTCATTTGTGTCTGGACTCAGAGAAAATGGCTCAGCTGATGGCGCTGGGCTTCTCGGAGAGAGAAGCTCGACTGGGGCTGCGAGCCTGTCAGGGCGACCTGCCGGAGGCCGCCATCCACATCAGCACCCGCAGACAGGTGACCCCTGACCCTGGAACTTACAGGTCAAGGCTTTAGGCTCTGGACCTGGTTTGTCTTTGGATCCATGATGATTCTCTTCATTTCTAATTTGTGTGTTTCCCAGGAGCGAGAGGAGCTGAAGCAGAGGGAGAGGCAGAAGAGGAGCAGGAGGACGGAGGACATCTCTGCCCTGGCTGAGCTGGGATACTCCAGGAGAGACGCTGCCCGGGCGCTGCACCGCGCTGACGGAGACGTGAACAAGGCGTGTGAGGTCAGCTTCCTTTGTGAATGAATCATCTGAGGAGACCTTTTGATAACTTTAATAGATGAAGGGCCGACCAGTGCGTGATTTCTCCTTATGGTCAGCATCCCACCATCTTGTGTGTATAAACATTCTGCCTCGTGATGTTGGACACCAACGCTTTTCTGCTTCTGGGCCATCTCCAGATCCTCCAGGACGCCAGTCAGGCTGCTCAGGCGACCAATGACAGCAGAGGGGGGGTGGCGAGTCCAGAGAAGGTGGAGCAGGTACGTCACAGCAGCTCGTTCTCAAACAGACTTCAGTGCTTCACAGCCAATGATTCCACTAAGACACACAGGTTCCTCCTGATTGGTTCTTATCAGTCACATGACTCGACTTCCTGCGTTGAATACAAAGCGTCGCTCACACTTCCTGTCAGTAACAGCTTCACCTCGTTGTCGCTCAGAGAAAAGAATAATCACAATCTACTTCTTGTTTATATGGATCGTGATCACATGACCAGTGTGGTGTATGGTCATGTGACATGTGTTTAAGTTGTGGACAGAGATTGTTATAAAATGAAAGTGAAAATGAAAAATGAAGTGACCTCATCTCCAAGTCTCAGTTTCTGTATGTCCAGAAACACAAACCTCAGATGTGAAGTAAGAGCCGTGACCTCTGACCTCTGACCTCTGACATGTGTGTCTCTGCAGTTGTTGTACTTGGGTTTCGAGAGGGACGCGTCTGAAGCAGCTCTCACTCTGATGGATGGAGATGTCCAATCAGCTGCTCAGTTCCTGCTGGACAACCAGGGTGTCCTCTCCCCGCCCTCCTCCTCCCCCTCCACAGAGGAGCCCAGCACCTCCTCCTCCACCTCCACAGAGGAGCCCAGCACCTCCTCCAGCACCATAGGTAAAACAGGCCTGTCCTGCTGATCCCAGCTCAGTCTCCCAGAGCAGAGCCAGCTGTTAGCTGTTAGCTGTTAGCTCTGGCTTCAGTCATGTGACGTTTGAATGACACAGATCAAAGTGTTCCTGATGAGAGGAGTTTGTTTCAGAGGACGAGGAGCTGGTGAGTGAAGTGCTGGAGGATCTGTCTCGTCACGAGGAGGATTATCTGGACCTGACGCTGGAGGAGGAGAGCGAGCTCATCAACACCATGAAGACGTTCCTGAGCCGAGGGGCCGCACACACCATGTGACGCACACAGACACACACACAGACACACTATCAGTGCGTTTTCTCCTGCTTCATTCTGACAGAGATCTTGAGATTGTTGCCCCTCTTCTGATTTCATGTGTTTCAATGTTTGGTTTGAGAGAAGCCACAGAATCATGAACGCACATTATATTTACAACTTGACAAATCTGCACTAGTTAAACAAAGCCGCGCTCTTCAGGAAGAAGAAGCTCATATTTTTTGATAAATCAAAGGATCAACTTGTGTTTTCTTTTTAATAAATCTGCTGATTTAAAGAGAAAGTTCATGTTTGGGAAAGTTTGTATTTTCTGTTGAAGAAGAAGAAACACTTTTATTTAAATAAAATAAATTTTCATGTTGAGTTTCATTTTGATTGAGCCAATAAACATTTGAATGTTCTTTATATAAAGAAAATAAATAACTGTATATAAAGATGATGAGTGTTTCTATGTAAAGACAACATGTCTGAACATCTGCTTAATTCATCATGTCACCCCGGGGGAAGTGGAGGATTAAACATGGAGCTGGTTTCAGCTCCTGTTGGAAGAAGCAGCTTTATGTCAGCTGTGTGGAGGTGCTGGAGTCCAGGAGACGAGGAGGACTGAGGAGTCCAGGAGACCAGGAGGACTGAGGAGTCCAGGAGACCAGCGGACTGAGGAGTCCAGGAGACCAGTGGGACTGAGGAGTCCAGGAGACCAGGAGGACTGAGTAGTCCCGGGCAGGTGGACCCGAGCACAGGGGGATGTGGATTTTGTGGTGATGGGGAGTCTAGAGCAGGGGTCTTCAACTAAAACTGAAAGAGGTCCAGACATCAACCCTCCTCCCCTTCTGGGGTCCGGATAATTAGAGACATACAAATATGGGCTCAGACTAAATCATCTGAATTAACATTTTATTGCACAAGGTTGCTTTTGTAAAAATGCAAAATCAAATACAAACTGGCAACGATACAACGCCTACTCTAGTCAAACATTGAACAAAGTGCATCTAGGGCTCGTTGTAGCACTCGGGCCCGAGCACCTGAAGCGTGCAGCGGTCGGTGGAGCGAGCGATCGATGACCAAGAGCACGTCACTTCCTGTGTCCGTCATGTGATGTCGATGCTTGCCTGCTAATTGCTCATTACGGTCCAAACTTTTAAATAACACATCACACTGTGAAAACCTTATGTAAATCGAATGATATCTGTAAAAATTGTCACACTGATCAGTAGGTGGCGCTATGACCCTGAACTGATTTTAATATATGGAGCTGTTCAGGTCAGGATTGTGGTCACAGGTCAGTAGTTCGGAGCCGGTTGGATAACGGCAGTGGATTAAAAAATGTACTTCCTGTTTCCTGGTGAATCAGTAGGCAGTCAGTTTAATCAAACTTTGACGCCACGCGACGGTCACATGGTGTGAAGAACAGTCGATCTCTAAATCAGTTTTTATCTCCAACTGGTTGTGATGACACTCATCTCAATGTGAAGTTGATCTGATGAAAGCCCTGGGACAAGTACGTCAAAGTAATGCTGAATATGGTCAAAATGGCCACTAAATGCAAAATGGCGGGCTTCCTGTTGCGTTTTTCAGAATGCTCCTTTAGACCATTTTTCATTTCTGGTCCAGACGCACCTCTGTCCCGATTTTGGTGAAGGTCGTTGAGGGGGAAACCTAGGGGCTGGTTCCAGGGGGCGCTGTTGAGCCATTTTGCCACGCCCCATTCAAATGACTCCAGTATACGTGATGTGGATTGGCCCAACAGGAGCTGGAGCTCCGCCTCAACCAGCTGACCTCACAGGGCAGCAGGAGGTCAGGTCTTCTGAAGGATGATCAGTGTCATCACAGAACCTCTGCATCCTGAGAGAGTAGAGCACAGAGCAGACTGTGGATCAGTGTGATCTCTCACTCAGTGATCTGAGGAGAGGTCTGGATCGTCCTCTCTCACTCCACTCACTGCTCCTCGTCCTTCACCTCCATCAGAGTGATGGACAGATCCTTCATTCTGATCCCTCTGTGTTCACGTTTGTCTCATAGTGAAGAAGATATCTTCCCCTCTGGTGTGTGTTGAAGTGCTGTGATGCCTAAATGTCCTCACAGGACTCTGTCCTCTCTGTCCTGTCTGTCCTGTCTGTCCTCTCTGTCCTCTCTGTCCTGTCTGTCCTCTCTGTCCTGTCTGTCCTCTCTGTGGTCAAATCTGAAATAAACATGAAGTTGAGTCTTTCACTAATAAGTTGAATCATAAACTGCTCATCAGCAGAGATGATCCTCAATATGATAAATCATATCTGTGTGCCTCCAGGCTGAGAGGACATGTCTTCTGTCCCTTCACGTCTCTCTGTTCCATCCTCCTCCCTCCCCCCCCCCTCACTTTCCTCTCTCTCTCTCTCCCTCCTTCTATCTCTCCTTCTATCTCTCTATCGCTCTCTCTCTGTCTCTCTCTCTTTCTCTCCCTCTCCCTCTCTCTCTCTCTCTCCCTCTCTCTTTCTGCATGCAGCTCCTGTTACTGCAGTTCTCTCTGTCATGGCGGACCTTGAGGACTCTCCCGTGTTCCTGGGCTTTGACTTCAGTTCTCAACAGGTAAATCTGTTTTACACACGTGAGCTTCGTGACGATGCGTCTGCGCGCGCAGATGCGGAAGAGGAAGTGAATCTACCGAGCGTTGATAGAAACACGTTGTTTTTACTCACAAACTATTTTCATTATTGTGATAAAGCTTGTTAATGTTAGCGGAGTCACGAGCCTGCTGTTAACGTTTGTCTTGACTTATATTATATTATTTAGTAAAGGATTCAGATCTGGTTCACAGTGGCTGCTCATGGTCACATGTTACAGCCCCCCCCCCTCACGTTGAGCTAAACACACAACAACATCAGGA
>JAFBJV010031611.1:949267-961767 GCA_016801935.1 Platichthys stellatus | reverse complement strand
TACTGTGTAGTACTGGTATTACACAGGAGTACTTTTATACAAGAAAATCGTCATATTTATGGCCATATTCCAGTCAAAGCCTTTATGTGAAAACATTGTGCTGCAGAACATATTGTTGAACTGGAACTACATATTTTGCTTTGAAGAGATAAAGTTGACAGATAACGATAAAGGGCACTTGGGCATGAAGATGGGTAAGACTGGGATCGAACTGCCAACCCTTTGATTGGAGGATGACCGCTCTACCCCTCAGCCACAGAGTTATTAACCGAGACCTGGGACAGAATCAGAGAAGAAGAATCATTTCATTCTCCGTCTCTCAGGTTCTGTCTGATGTGTTCAACGCTCCGGTCTTCACCATCGATGTGTCCAACTCCGCCTGCCTGGGATCAGCCTACAGAGCTGCTCATGGTAAACGCTGATACTGCTGGTACTACTCCTGCTACTGGTAGTACTCCTGCTACTGGTAGTACTCCTGGTACTGGTACTATAACTCGTCTGTGATTGGCTGATGTGTCTTCAGGTCTGGTGTCAGAATCTGGAGTTTCTTTCTTTGATGTGGTGAAGAACGCTCCTGAACCACAGCTGGTGGCTACGCCCCACCCAGCTGCACAGGAGGTACACACACACACACAGACGTACACACACACACAGACGTACACACACACACGCAGACGTACACACACACACACAGACGTACACACACACACGCAGACGTACACACACACACGCAGACGTACACACACACACACAGACCTACACACACACACACAGACTTACACACACACACACAGACTTACACTGACTAGATGTTGCTCTACTTTAAATCAGGATGTTAAATAAGAAACATTGACAGAAAGTGAAGTGTCGACTTCTCTCTCAGGAAACTCAGTGTGAAACATGAATGGCTCCAGAGAATGCATAAAGAGAAGCATAATCATTATAATGAATAAACACTTACTTCCTGTGACTCAGCGTAGACGTCAGGTTTCTTTACATCCACATGTTCTTATTCACATTTTCAATTCACACATAAAAATCCATTATTCTATAACTAATTAAAATGGATGGAAAAGATTTTCCTCTTATGGAAAAGTTGGTGTTAAACATTGATTTGACTCAGTGAACAAATAATGATGGAAAGACAACTTTGTTGAAACTCTTCAGATTTGTGTTTTCCAGACTGAGCAGGATTTAAAGAGACGTTTCTTTTGTGCTGCTGAAGTTTTTCTGTCGTCGCTGTTCACAAACAACATGGACGTGTCTGTTCCAGGTTTACCCCCCCATGCTGAGGAGATACGCCCGATTGGAGGAGAGGGTCCTGCAGCAGAGACCCACCTGAGTCACAGCAGCCAATTAGATCTGCTGATGGAAATCAACATTTCACAAAGTAAATCACTGACCAGTCAATCAAATGTGTTTTTATTAAAACAAGGAACTTGACAGATTGAGTTTAGCTCAGTGTAGTTAGTTTAGTGCAGGTGACTGATAAGCAGCAGTTTATGAACCATTAGAATCAGTCAACAGAAGAAAGAGGAAACTAAACCACACTTGTTCATGTATAAATAAAGTTTTTAAAGTTAAAGTATTTGTCTGCTCGTCAGCTGTAAAAGTAAAATCAGCTCAAATCAGTTCAGATTCATTGGAAAACTACAAACAGTCCAAATCAGTGTGTCACAGCAACACAATGATCAGATCAGACTCAAAGACAGAATCCACCTGACGTCTGACCAGCTCCTCAGGTCCCAGGGAGTCATCTTTAACATTTATTAAATATCAAAGTTTGGCTTCACTTTGTGGCAGATGTCATATCGTCCATCTTTATTTACAGTGTGTGGTTTGACAGCAGCTCCACCTGCTGGTCAGGAGGAGCTTTCATTCAATTTGATTTGTCTCCAGATATTCAGTCTTTGTTTCTCTCTAATTACCTCCTCCTCTTCTCTTTCTCTCCTCTTCTTCCTCTCCTCTCCTTGTCTCGTCTCATCTCATCCTGCTCCTCCTCCTCCTCCTCCTCCTCCTCCTCCTCCTCCTCCTCTTCTCTTTCTCTCCTCGAAGATGAGCTTGAGCTCTCCGCAGTCCGCCATCGCCCCGAGGGCCTGGAGCAGCTCGAAGCCCAGACCCGCTTCTCCCGCAAGGAGCTGCAGATCCTTTACCGCGGCTTCAAGAACGTAAGTGACACACTCACACACGGCCTCGGGCACCATTTATAATGTACACCTCCTGTGGGAGTGGTTCTCCGCTGGACACCGCTCTCCCTCTGGGACAAAAAACGATCTTGTTTGGCTTTGATATTATTTGATTTACTCCACTGGAGCCTCCTCAAACAACTCCCCTTCCCCTCGAGCTGTCATTGCTGTTCCGCTTCCACTTTCTGCTCGTGTGGCATTAAGATAAAATGCTGTTTTTGCTGAGTCATCCGCAACTTGCGCAAAACGATGTTATCAAGCCGAATCGCGCTCACCTCAGCAAAACAGGATTTCCTCTACATTGTTCACTGTGCCGGGGGTAATTAGGTCGTACGGCACCCCGGACCGATCGCTCCTCCCCCCTCCCCCCCCCTCCTCCCCCTCCTCCTCCTCCTCCTCCTCCTCCTCCTCCTCCTCCTCCTCCTCCTCCTCCTCCTTTTCTCTTTCTCTCCTCTTCTTACTCTCCTTGTCTCCTCGTCTCCTCCTCCTCCTCCTCCTCCTTTTCTTTCTCTCCTCTTCTTACTCTCCTTGTCTCCTCATCTCCTCCTCCTCATCCTCTTCTCCTTCTCTCCTCTTCTTCCTCTCCTCATCTCGTCTGCTCCTCCTCCTCCTCCTCCATCAGATTACAGACCAGAGGTTGATAAAGGTTAGCCTGTGTGTGTCTGTGTGTGTTTCTGTGTGTGTGAATGTGCACGCCATTTTCTACTTGGTGGTTAAGGCTCAGTTTCAGAGAGATTGAGGGGATTTTATAGTGTGTGTGTGTATGTGCATGTGTATGTGTGCTTGTGTGTGTGTTTGCTGTGTGTGTGTGTGTGTGTGTGTGTGTGTTTGTGTGCATGTGTGTGTATTTGTAATGCGGCAGAGGAGAATGGGTTCATATGAGGAGACGGACACTGCAGAGACTGGGCCACATGTGTGCAGTTGCATGTGTGTGTGTGTGTCTGTGTGTTCAGTGTATAGCATTGACAGGGGTGGGAGGGGCTCTGAGCTGTCCTCAGATGACACACCCAGAGAAGCTGCTGTGTGTGTGCACAGGTGGGCGGGGCTACCAGTTGTCATCCCCACATGTCCCCCGAAGACGTCCGACCCTGTGAGGATCTGTTATTTTTTGCATCACTTCCTTTTCCTGTTGCTCATTAGCTTCTGTGTATTTAAAGTCCAGCTCTTCACTTCCTTTGTTGTCTTCTTCTTCATATCCTTCATTCCAGCGTCACTTTTCTTGTGAGTATGTTGATCCAGACTTGGACCTGGACTGTCTGACTGATTTTGGATTTTTTGTAGTGTTCCTGATGTTTTGTTTGTGTGTTTGAAATAATTTGATGCCAAAAGGAATAAAAGGGGGTCAACGAATTGTAAAGCAGCAGGAGACAGAGTGTGTGTATTCAATTTACATATCTGTGTGTATAGTTGTGTGAATGTGTGATGATGAATGGAATCAGAAGTGTGTGTTTCAGATAATAAACCAGCTGTTGATTCCTTTCAAAGGCAGCAGATGAAGACGTTGATTTCATCTGAACCCTTCAAACATGGCCGCCTGCTGAGGCTGATTGAAGACTTCAGGTCTGAAGTGAGATGTTCATGTTGAAGGAATGACTGACAGAAAAGATTTAATGAAGGGTTTGGTTAGAGAAGGTTTTTAGATGCACCTTCACTGACAGGAGCAGGATTTCTTTAGTATTTCTCTCTGGTCCTTTGTGAAACAAATTAGCATCAACTCAGGCATCTGCGCTTCCATGACGGATCATGTGATACGATCACATGATCCGTCATGTGATACGTCAAAAACCTCCGCAGCTGCTACTAATGGTCCCGGTGAAGTCCAGTCTTTATCAGCCCTGGGACCAAAACTATTCAGTTTGTCCTGAAGGTGGCGCTGGAGGAGAAGACGAGTTCAAAGTCATTCTCGGATTGACTGTTCCTGTCTATGGTCATGTTGAGTGGCCGTCCACCACCAGGGGGCAGGCTGTGGAGCATTGGTAGCTGTTAAGGCACCAACCTGGCAACACCATGTCCCAACCACTGGTCCAGCTGGTAGCAGATTCAGGATCTGTTGCTCATCATGAGTGTGGCACACGATGATGTCACCGGGCTCTTACCCTTGTGTCCTCTCCAGTCATCTGTGTGTCTGTCCTCTGTGTGTGTCCTCTGTGTGTGTCCTCTGTGTGTGTCTGTGTGTGTGTGTGTGGTGAAGGTTCTCTCTGAGCCACCACTGTGTCCATTATATCAAACACCTCCTATTTGTGATGCATGACTGTGATTGGCCCAATCAGTGTCCGGATGACAGAGGACAGGAGACGAGGACGCTGGGTCCAGCTCAGGACACCGAGCAGTCCCCCGTGATGGTAGGAGCAGGATGGAGTTCACCAGGCCGCAGGTTCGAGACTCGTGGTACAGATCTAATCATTGCACCACAGCTACGCTAGCGTTTGTCACAACAATAAGAACCTCATACTGAATTGTGATTGGTTGCTTGTTTCTCCAACCGGATACAAACTCTTGAACTAGGCTGAAGAACATCTTGAACATCTGAGCTGTCTGACTATGGATGAAACATTCTGAGCTTTATGATCCACAAACAGATGAAGGGCAACAATAGAAAAGACAGGAAATCAAACACTGACTCTGCTCTGTCTCACTGTCATGGTGCCACAAACATTTATCACCTTGTCCTCTTGTCCCTGATCATATTCATACCCTGATACCGAGAGCAGGAGATCCTCTCCTCACAAACAAAGGGCTGGACTGGGACAACATATAGAACTTGATGATGATGGATCATCTTCATGGAGTCGACCTCAAACAGAAGAATTACTTCATCATCATGGAGGATCACGGACTTTGATAATGGACCATAGCTCCTGATGGTGTCAGCTGATCGAGGACAATGATCACAGCCAGACTTCTGGACACACAACATGTCTCCTCACATCTTCACCATCAGGAGCTCCTCAGTTCATCTGCTCCTTCATCTCCATCAGACATTCTGTATAAACACTTAAAACATGATGTCACAAACTGGTTCTTCTCATTCACTGAATCCTGTTGTGTTGATGTGTTCAGTGTGTGTGCAGTGTGTGTTCAGTGTGTGTGCAGTGTGTGTTCAGTGTGTGTGCAGTGTGTGTTCAGTGTGTGTGCAGTGTGTGTTCAGTGTGTGTTCAGTGTGTGTGCAGTGTGTGTTCAGTGTGTGTTCAGTGTGTGTCCTGGGAGAGGATCCTCACATGGGACTGATCTTTATTCACTGATCACTAAGTTTCTGTTTGACTCTTGTTGAGTCATGAACAGGAAGTGGATCCTCGTGAACATCGATGAGATGGTATCTCCCCTGGTGAAGCTGCCGCCCCATCGAGGCCTCACCCGGAGCGACCTCTGGGAATTTGACCAAATCAAATCTGATTGATTGTTACTTCGATATGAGAAATGTTAGAGATTATTATTTATTATCTTTACTTCAAAAACAGGCTTCCTGTGTGTCCCGCCATGTCTCAGCTGTCTGCTGTGTGTGTTCCTGTCGAGACCTTCAGACCTTCAGACCTTCAGACCCTTAAACCTACAGCCTGAAGAGAGAGAGCCAGCAGGACACACATACACACACACACACACACCCCAGAGGAGGGCGGGGTCAAATAGCAGCTCAATGTAGATTAATTAACAGCGAGGTGAGGTTGATTGACACTTAAAGTGTGTTTGATCTCCCAGAATGCACTGCAGCATGGTGTTCATGTGCAGCCTTATTGGTGTGATGTCACTCTTACGGGTCTTTGTGATGGATCCATCTCTCTGATCGACCAGGTCCTGGATGGGGACTGGACCCGATCTCTTCGCAGCACGGTACCAAGTTCTAATGTTTTGAAACGGATGCGGGCACTGGGAACCAGTGCAGGGAGTGGAGGAGTATGAGAGAACTCAGGTTAAAGACCAGTGGAGCTGCTGGAGCTGCTGGACCAGAGCCTTGACCCGAACCTGGATCCAAACCTGGACCCGAGCCGGGATCCGAGTCTGGACCCGAGCCTGGACCTGAGCCTGACGTCTCCACAGGAGAACCGGTCCTCACACAGAAACACACAGCAGGTGAAAACATGGACGAGCACTAACCCACAGTGAACAACAGTAGAAGAAATGATATCACATTTTACATCAAATCAAGAAACCATCAGTTGTTGATTTTACAGTGGTGAAAAAAAATTGTATTTTATAAAGTGTTTGTATATAGTGGTCCCACCTCGTGTTATGAGTGACTTCAGCTCTCTCTCTCTCTCTCTCTCTCTCTCTCTCTCTCTCTCTCTCTCTCTCTCTCTCTCTCTCTCTCTCAGTTCATCCTGGCTGCATCAAACCCAGGCAAACTTATTAAATAAAGACGAAACCTCCGGTGTAGATTATCAAAATAAAGTCCACCCTCGTTTCTATACAGAAAATAATTGCATTACTGCCATCCACTGTGTTTATTACCCTTTGTAATAAAAACCGATCCTCAAACTTATAAGTTTTAATAACTATTCTTTATGAGTCAACGAGTCTTTGTGTAATGTGGCCTCTTGACACCAGAGGACGGTATAAATCATCGAAGGGTAACGATCCAGTTTCTTATTCTTTGTTAACATTGTGGAATCAAACGCTTCGAGCAGTGATTCCTCACAGAATGAATCATGTAGTGAAGTTATATGTTCGGACCCCTCCTCCGGATGTGTCCCCCACTTCAAATTAAGCCACAAGGTGTCGTGTCTCCATCAGGGATTTTATTTTGAAAGAGGAGGCAGGTGGTGCAGCGCAGCTTGACGCAGCTTCCTGTCTGGTTGTCCCCATCAGCCCCAACAGAGAGGAGAGGAGGACAAGAGAGGAGGAGGAGGAGGAGGAGAGAAGAGGAAGAGGAGACAAGGAACGAAGCGAGAAGAGAGGAGCACGCTGCGGGATCTCCTCACACCTCTCTGCGGACTACCCCCCCCTCTGACCCGGGCTGTGTCCTCGCTGTGTCCCCGCTGTGTCCCCGCATGGCTCCGGATCCACCGGGAACTTAGAGCCGTGCGGGTCTGCTGGTTATCACGCACGCTCCGGAGCCCGGGCCCTGCTGCGGGTCCTGGCGGGTTTCCGCCCCGTCAATGTGTGAGGAGGAGCGGGCGGAGCGCCGCGGGGACGCCGGGCTGTAGAGGACATGTGGCCGCGGAGCGTGGCCGTGGGGGCGGCTCTCCTCCTGGGGGCGCTGTGTGCAGGTGAGCGCGGAGCCGCTGAACTCAAACTGCCTAGCCCTAACCAGGGAACGGTCCTTTATCTGGTCCGGCGCGTGCACGAGGCAGAGTGTGTTGTGGTTTATCCACCTTAGCGTGCGTGTGTGTCTGTGCGTGCGTGTGTGAGAGACAGGGACTGTGTGCGCGTGCAGCATGGTGGAGCTGTCTCTGTGCGGGTGCACCGAGGACGTTTCCTTGTCCTCGTTTCGCACCTGAGCGTGCACCGATAAGCGCGTGAGCGTGCGCTCTGTCAGCTGTTTGGTTGCACGTCGGGGAATTGGCTGCAGCCGCGCGTGCGTGCAGGCTGCAGAGAGCTGCTCCATTGTCTGCTTAGACGTGCACACGGATCGATAATGGATCAGATCCTCTTCTTTCTTTCATTTATCTCTTACACGCGCTCTCGTCCACGCGCGTTTTTACTACAGCACGCGACGGGTGGATGAATGAAGCGCGGTCATGTGGCCTTGTAGTGGTGAGGGTGGGAAGAGGCTTGGTGCGCGTGCGTGCCGGTTAAATACTACATGGACGTGTGCACACATGTACAACAACGATCTGTCGTGTGTGTGTGTGTAGCTGACTTCGTCGTTGTGTTGTAGTAACATCACAGGTCCTTGTGTCGTCATGATGATGTCTGTGTGTGTGTGTGTGTGTGTGTGTGTGTGTGTGTGTGTGTGTGTGTGTGTGTGTGTGTGTGTGTGTGTGTGTGTGTGTGTGTGTGTGTGTGTGTGTGTGTGTGTGTGTCCCCACAGTGACATGTTGTAGTTGTTAAACATCACTGTTGCCATGGTTACGACTACCATCCTCCGAAACACTGATCGAACAGAAACACATGATTTGTGTACATGTTGTGTAGTCGGTGTTTGTGAAGCAGCAGGTTGTCGGTCGGACTCCTCCACACCAAGAGGAAGAGGTGGGAACATCCAGGTGAGGGGCGGAGCCTGAGGAGCAGCAGGAGGCGGGACTTCTTCCTACAGCTGATGGAACCTTTGTGAAGTCAGAATGCAGCTGCTGCAGGATGCTGCGATCACACATTCAGTTAAATCTAGAACTCTGTTTAAAATGGTGTTTATCAGGAGTGAGGCCTCGGCCCCGGCTCACTGGACCGACCTGTCCCGACCCGGGGCCGGTCCGATCACCGGATCAAAGTCTCACACGTGACCTGTGACTTTGATCTGTTTGATCTACGCTGCTGCTCAAAACCCATTTCTATAGTTTCACCTTTTTATGAATGATCTCTATTTCTTATCGTGTGCGTGTGCGTGTGTTAAAGACCCTGATAACAACCTTTGATTGACAGGTGGTGTCTCTGATGTCTTCTTCCTTCAAACTGATATCAGGAGTGAAGTGAGGACGTCTGGAGTCCAGAGCGACACACAGAGGCACGAGTGGGGGAGGAGTCTTTGTTGTCCCGAGTGTGAGAGGTCACATCTATTGTGTGTGTCTGTTGTCTGAGGGGCGGAGCCAAGGGCAAGGTCATCACTGTTGCTATGGTTACACCTAGTGGAGTTTCCAGCCTCTGGTGCAAACTGATCTGGATTCAGTTTGAAACTCTGGTTCGTGTTTGAGTCTGAACAGAAACTGAGACTTTAATAAACAATGACCTTCTGATTGGTTCTCATCAATCACATGACTATATAAGTATAAAGGCTAGGGTTAGGGTTAGGGCCCTTATTTATATATCTATCTATAACACTTCCCGTAGTGTGTCCTGCACCAGATGGGTCAGAAGCAGAGGTGACATGTCCCTATCTGCATGAGTGTGTCTGTTTGGGACAAATAAACAAATCAATAAATAAACAAATCCATGCATCTTCATCTTCTGACACTCAGTGGAAGTCAGTGTTTCAGAGCAGTGGTTTGTGTCGACTCCCATGATGTGTCTGTCACCCAGTGTGGGACTGGTTGTGGGGACTGGTTGTGGGACTGGTTGTGGGACTGGTTGTGGGGACTGGTTGTGGGACTGGTTCTGGGACTGGTTCTGGGACTGGTTGAGGGGTCAGGTTGTAGGACTGGTTGTGGGACTGGTTGAGGGGTCAGGTTGTAGGACTGGTTGTGGGACTGGTTCTAGGACTGGTTGTGGGACTGGTTGTGGGACTGGTTGAGGGGTCAGGTTGTAGGACTGGTTGTGGGATCAGGTTGTGGGACTGGTTGTGGGGACTGGTTGTGGGACTGGTTGTGGGACTGGTTGTGGGACTGGTTGTGGGATCAGGTTGTGGAACTGGTTGTGGGACTGGTTGTGGGACTGGTTCTGGGATCAGGTGTCATTGAAGTCCCTCTCGGTCCATTTGTAGAGACTTGTTCTCATCTTGGTTAAATCAAGTCCGAGGACGTTGCTGTTAAAATCGTGCACACATGAAACCTAAACGTGTGTGTTTGTGTGTTTGTGTGGAGTTCCCATGGCTTTGCATATCATATGTTTCCCTATGATCTCAACAACATATGCGTGCACACAACTTTGCCTACCAGATGTGTGTGTGAGTGACCCCTGACCCTCATGTCTGGATCACACAAAGCTTCTTAATAATTTGAATGTGGTCATTTTGCATGATAATGTCGCACACAGACACACACTTCGAGTGATTTGCATTTGTGGGTTGTGCACGTCTGTGTCCATATCATCATGGAGACAGGAGGTTTCTCTCTCACACACACACACACACACACACACACACACACAGTGTTACTGTGTCGGACTTAATCGTGATTCTTTAAATAACAAAGCTGCAGCTGACCCTGTTTATAAAGCAGACGAGGTCAAAGGTCATGAGAACACACTGAACCTCCAGACTGTCATCAGGAATGTTCACCCTGAGCTCCTGAACCACATGACCTCTGCAGCAGAGGGACCAGGTCACTTCCTGTGTGTGTCTGCCCCCCCCGGCGGCTCCACCTGTCACCTGAGCCACGAGGAGGACCTGATGCTGAAGGTCTGTGAGGAACCTGCTGAGGAGATGTTCAGCTGGGACCTGAGCTGCAGCTCCTCCTCGTGTCCTCGTGTCCTTGTGTCCTCAGGGTCCAGTGGTTTGTAATGTGTAACTTCACCACTAGGTACTGTCAGAATGTCTTCAGGCTTCATACGTGTGCGTGTGTCCTCATGTCCACTGAGATGTCCCCAAACCCATTGACTATAGTGGACACGTGTGTTTGGACGGTTAGGGCTCAATATGGAAACTTCGTCTGTTCGATGATGACATCACGACTGATCAGCATATATTTCAATGTGTGTGTGAGAGACGGTCGACCTCTGACCTCTGACCTCTGACCTTCATTGTGTCTCCGGCTCTCCCGCCTGCCATACAGCCGTCACCATGGAAACACCTTTTTGTGTGTGCGTGTGCGTGTTGTTTTTAAAAGATGAGTTATGAAGTAAAGTCACAAACGTCAGAATACAATTGTATTAAATTACTTTTGTCAGTAAATTGGTTTGTTCGTCATCCACCAGCATGAAGATGATGATGAAGGTGATGATGATGAAGGTGATGATGATGAAGATGATGATGAAGGAGTACTGAGTTCTTTGAGGGGGGGGACATTGACAGCGAGCGTCCACGTTGACTTTGAGTCTTTCAGACGAGTGTGTGTTTGTAATAACTGTTAATTAAACCCCAGTGGGGGGGGTTAGCCCACAGCGCCCCCTGGATCACTGAAACATTGCATCCTGTGTCTGTGTGCTGCAGGACTGAGCCACGAGGACAACAACATCCTGGAGTGTCTCTACTACAACGTCAACTTCGAGATGGAGAAGACCAATCAGAGCGGAGTGGAGCGCTGCGAGGGCGACCAGGACAAGCGCTCGCACTGCTACGCCTCCTGGAGGAACAACTCGGGATCCATCGAGCCGGTGAGGAAGGGCTGCTGGCTGGACGACTTCAACTGCTACGACCGGTACAAACACACAACTCTGCACAGATGAGGGCGCCACTGAGCCACAGTTAAGACCCTGAAGGTCAAAGGTCATAGAGCTTTTAATAGTAATGAAACACAAACTCACGACAGCTGAGAGATGCTTCATGATGAATAAATGCAGATACAGCTGATAAACAGTTGTGAACTTCCTGTGTGTGTCTGTCAGACAGGAGTGTGTCTCCACGGAGGAGAGTCCTCAGGTCTTCTTCTGCTGCTGCGAAGGAAACACCTGTAACGAGAAGTTCACTCACCTGCCGGACGCCATCGGACCACGTGAGTGACCTGATGTCACGTGCTTCTGATGTCACATTTCAGCCCCACCCTCATTAATTAATCTACTGTGTGTGTGTCTGTGTGTCAGTGATCAAAGCCCCGCCCCCCAGCGTTGGCGTGTTAGACGTGATGATTTACTGCTTCCTGCCTGTCACCATGTTGTCTGTCACTCTGCTCACGGCCGTCTGGATGTACAGACATCGCAAACCTCCGTACGGACACGTGGACATTACGGAGGTACACACACACACACACACACACACACACACACACACACACACACACACACACACACACACACACACACACACACACACACACACACACACACACACACACACACACACATTCTGTCTCACGCTCTTGAAACCATGGTGCGCTCGTGTGGCTGTTTGGGGGAATGCAGCTGTTCCTCGTTTTATCTCTTCACCTCACCCACTTGTGTTATTCCTCTGATGTACTGCAGGTGGCGCTGTAACGATCAGTCTGAAATGACCTCTGACCTTTGAAGCCTCAAGATATTTATTGTTTCTTAATTTGTTCATTCACTTGATAAACAGAATCGTCTGATCATCAGATTATTGATCAGGCCGCACCCCCCCTCTCTCCTCAGGACCCAGGACTTCCTCCTGCTTCCCCCCTGCTGGGTCTTAAGCCCCTGCAGTTACTGGAGGTGAGGGCCAGGGGGCGCTTCGGCTGCGTATGGAAGGCCCAGATGATGAAGGAACACGTGGCTGTCAAGGTCTTCCCCATCCAGGTACCACGCAGAGTCTTTTATTTTCGCTGTTTGTTTCTTGGCGTGTTTCCGTTTTCACTTTTTTCAAATGTCTTCCCCCCCCCCCCCCCAATCCTCCCTCCTCTCCCCCCTCCCCTAACCCTAACCCCCCCGACAGAATAAGGAGTCGTGGGAGAACGA
>JAFBJV010031611.1:925888-946517 GCA_016801935.1 Platichthys stellatus | reverse complement strand
TGTCTCTCTGTCTGTCTGTCTCTCTGTCTGTCTGTCTGTCTCTCTCTCTGTCTCTCTGTCTGTCTCTCTGTCTGTCTGTCTGTCTCTCTGTCTGTCTGTCTCTCTGTCTGTCTCTCTGTCTGTCTCTCTGTCTGTCTCTCTGTCTGTCTCTCTGTCTGTCTCTCTGTCTGTCTGTCTCTCTGTCTGTCTCTCTCTCTGTCTGTCTCTCTCTCTGTCTGTCTCTGTCCACAGGGCCTGTCTCAGGTCTGTGAGACGGTGGACGAGTGTTGGGACCATGATGCTGAGGCTCGTCTGTCGGCCAGCTGTGTGGAGGAGAGGATCTCTCAGGTCCGCCGCCTCACCGCCACCATCGCTCCGCCGACCTCTGACCTCCGGCCCCTCTCCACGGTCACGCCTGTTCCCATGGTAACCAACCAGATGCCCAAAGAGTCGAGTTCATGAGGAATCGAACCGAAATCTGGACCCGGTGCTAATTTCATTTTTAAATCCTGAATTCGGTTCAACTTTCTCTGAACATGACAAACAGACACACACAGACACACACAGACACACACTCCTTTACTCAGTGGAATCTTCTGGAGACAAAGCAGCTGCTATTTTTTGGATCAGTTTTTTTACTCTTCATCGTTTGGAGACAAACCAGCATCGTCCTCGTCTTCTGAGGCGTCCAGGTCTCGACTCAGTGATGGTCTTTTTCTCCAGGTACCTCAGAGACAACTTTTTTAATTCTGCTCGTGCATTCCTCAGCTGTCTCCACACATCTGGATCTATCTCCCTAGCCCCCCCGGCCAGCTGTGGGGGGGTTTTCTACTCGACTGTTACTCAGCGACTGCAGAAGTTTGAAACTTGAACTGGGACTCTTTGTTTTCTACGGTTCACCCGCTCGACCACACGTCACAAACTCTCGGCTCCAACAGGAATCAGAAGAAGATCAAAACAACATGGAGGTTTTTCCTTCTCTCAGAACTGGTGGTTATAATTTGAGGATGAAGACTGACAGAGCTCTGACGGGATTGGTTGTCAGGAGGTGAACGTCTTGCATGCAGAGATTTGATTGGCTGACTGCTCCCAACCACAGCATTTTGGTTGACTCGAAAATAAAAACTTCTCAGGTAACCAGATCTGGGGGGGGCGTGTGTGTGCGTGTGTGCGTGTGTGTGACAGACTCACCTGCTCGACCAATCAGGAGTCAGTCTCAGCTGTCAATCATCATGTCTGTTTTTAAATCATCAAATCACTGATCCAAACTGATCAGAAACACTTGGACTTGTTTGGTCCCCTCTGCTAACATGGAGGAGGGGGGGGGGACCCAGCCACCAGGGGGCAATCCAGATGTTTTGGCTTCAGTATTTGGAGTCTTCACGTCATCGTCCGCCATCTTTATTCACAGTCTTTGGTTTGAACGGTTTGAGTGCAGAGGTCACAGTGCTCTGAGGTCAAAGGTCGTCGACCAGCTGTGAAAACAAAGCACGAGAACTATGTTGTTTTAAACATGAAGTACTTTGATGTATGTTTGTGTTGTCGTCCCTTCTGTGATGAACATGTGACGTGAATGTCTACGATGCTGCTGCTGCTGACGATGATGATGATGATGATGATGATGATGATCATGATTCAAACTCAAAGATGAATATTTTTCTGTATTTTCTTTTCCGTCGTTCGACCGTCGGTGCATCGGACACGTGAAGCGACGCGTGTTCGATCCCGGACGATGAAACGAGGACTAAAGAAAAACGGTCAAAACAATACTCATGAAATCCAGATCACCTCAATACACCAGAAATACCTCAGACTTTTCTACGTCTTCTGTTTCTAGATCTGATTTGTTCTTTGTAGTCACATGATATTTGATTCTTTGTTTTTTATGCTAGTGAATGTCTTAAGTATTGAAATGTTTCCAGGTTACGAGTCTCACAGATCCACATTGTAAATACTTCAGAAGAATAAACGTGTTTTCAGATATCATAGAAACCCAGCTGGCCCGGGCAGGTTCCATTCCTCTTCTTCACCTCCCTTCTCCTTGCCTTTTTTGTTTCTCAACCCGTACACTTGTCTCCTTATCTTGGGCTCAACCTCGACTCTTTCCCTTGTTTCCTCCCCCTACTGTCTGTTGACTAGTTTCCTTTCACATGTGTCTGTCCCCTTGTTCACTTCCTTGAGTCTCTTCACTGTTCCCTTGTTTCCTTCCTCTAGTATCTGTCCCCTTGCTCACTTCCTTGAGTCTCTTCACTGTTCCCTTGTTTCCTTCCTCTAGTATCTGTCCCCTTGTTCACTTCCTTGAGTCTCTTCACTGTTCCCTTGTTTCCCTCCTCAAGTCTCTCTTCCCTCGTTTCCTATCTTGGGTCTTTCCTTGAATCTCTGTTCCCTTGTTCACTTCCTTGAGTCTCTTCACTGTTCCCTTGTTTGGTATTTTGAGTCTCCTTTCCCTTGTTTCCTTCTCTTCTCTCCTGTCACCTCACCTCATTGTTTCACTGAATGTTCCTGACGCTCTCGTTCTTGTGCCTTTATTTCACCTCATCCTTTCATCCGTCCCCTTCTTCACTTCTTCACTTCACATTTTCCAAATGTCACACTAACGTATGTGCACGAAAATATGTTTCGATGAAAACTGATTGTAGGATGAGGTCAACGTCTCTGAACTGAATTTGGTTTTCAAAGACACTAAACTTGCAATAATTTGCACATGTAGCGGTTCTTCAGAATGTGGAGACGTGACTGGTTCTCCTCAGACGGGAGGCCAGCAGCAGACTGACTCAGATCCAGGTGTTTCCAGGTGTTTCCAGGTGTTTCCAGGAACATATTACCTCATTGAAGCCACGACGTGTGTTAGCACACTGTCGAATTCAGCTAGCATCGTTAGCACACCACAGTGAAGCCAGTCAGGTGCTAAACGAAAAGGAACCACTGATGATACTGGTCTTAAACCAGTCTGGCTGCTAGCCCCCCCTCCATCATGTGACATCAGACCCAAGCAGGACCCAAAGACCTGTGTCCTGTCCTCATGTCCGTCTGACCCAGTGTCCACCACAGCCCGGGACTCAGCTAGCTCTCAGGATGTCTCACTCGTGTAGAGAGCCCCTGAAGAAGAACCTTAGAAACGTGAAGATTAATAATCGTGAAAAGAGCCGAATGAATGGCGTCATGTTCACGCAGCAACATGGAGGCACGTCAGAGCTTCCACTTCCTCCGGCTCACCTTCACGACTGTGTTCAGAGGATCTCACTCTTTATTATAAAACTAAATATGATTGTAAAGAAAGCTGAAACAAATCCATTTGTTACCTCCGAGTGAAAAGTGAAGCTGAACAGAAACCAGGTGAAACTAAGAGACCAGTGAGAAACTCAGCGAATATTCAAGTTCTTCAGATAAATAAGGAAAATGAGAAGTCACCTTCAAAGTCATTTATATCAACATCACGTCTCGTCTGAGTTTCTCTCTCTGGTGAGACGCAGCTATCTGATATGAGATATGAGATGAAGCAGCTATCTGATATGAGATATGAGATATGAGATGAAGCAGCTATCTGATATGAGATATGAGATGAAGCAGCTATCTGATATGAGATATGAGATGAAGCAGCTATGAGATATGAGATATGAGATGAAGCAGCTATCTGATATGAGATATGAGATATGAGATGAAGCAGCTATCTGATATGAGATGAATCTGTTTCTCATTCTGCTGACGGACACTCACACGTCCTGAAACCAGAGGATCCCTGGGACCATGAGGTTGAAGAGATTATAGAGAAAACACACGAGAATCATTTTCAGCTTCTGAGCTTCAGTCAACTTACAAATAAATCATCTTCAGATATTATTGAACTTGTCAGGACACGTTCTATGACTCATGATGTCAGAGGTCAAAGTGAGAGGCAGCCATGTTTACAAATCGCTCCCCCGCTAGGATGACGAGAAGAACATGTGAATATTCTACGTTGTGTTTCACTGTTGTGTGTCGACTGTAGAAACGACTGATTCTACAAAACAGAAAAAAGAACAAGTCTCTGTTTGACCTGGTTTTCATTACTGTAAATAACTGAAGCTGTTTTTTCTTTATAAATAAATATGTATGTAAACGACAGAAATTCACCCCAACAGGAATGAAATAAAAAAAGGTTCTGTCCGTCCTGTTGTTACAACGTTCACTGAATATTTATATTTTCTACTTCTTAGATCGATGTTTAATTTTCACTCTGGATGAAAAGCTCCAGTTTGGTTTGTCAAGAATCAGGATCAGGATCAGGATCAGGATCTGGATCTGGATCTGGATCTGCCCCGAAAGACACAAGGTGTGAACCTGTTGGGGGTGTCTCTCTCTGTCTCCCCCTGTAGTTCTAGTCCTCAGAGCAGCGACGCCTTCCACATTTAAATAATTTATTTGAATCCAACAATCATATTCATACAAAAAGGATTCAAACATTTCTCAGGGGTTGAATCCAGCTCAGTGACTCATGGGTACAAGAAACATCTCCTACGCCAAACAGCAGGACGACCTAGAGCAGCTGATACAGAGCAGAGCTTTGCTAGTTGTTCAGATCGTGTCTTACTAAGTCCTGCCAGTCGTAGTCCACTGACCGAGAGCTTATGACCTGCCCCAGACTTCCAAATATCAATATTAGGGTTAGGGTTAGGGTTAGGATTACGCTTTGTGCTGCAGTAGCAGAACATATTGTTGGACTGAAACTAAATATTGTGCAATGAACAGATAAAGTTGTGTAACTGCATCTCTATGTCTATCATAACATTCATGAAAAGAGATCTTTCAAAATAAAATCAGAATTCAGTGGATCCCCATGAAGACTCTGATTTCAATGCCTTGATCACACAGAACTACGTTTCCCAGAATCCCCAGGGGTCACTTCAGGAAACACTTTTGAGGGCAGCAGTTTAGGAGAAAAGGTTCCAGAGGTGATCAGGTTCATTCAAATCTGAACACAACCGGAATCTTTGAACACATTCATTTAACAATAACAGTTTTCAGATTTATTTCAAATGTTAGATCCATCTGGAAGAAAATCCTTCAGCGATTTAAATCTCTCCACCAATCAGAAGCTGCAGTTAAAACGAAAGCACCAATGACAACTACATGACCCGCCCCTTTATGATGTCACAAAGATCGAGAAATAAAATGAAAGATCCATATTCCAGTTCATCGTATTAAACGTTCGTGGCTCAAAGAGTTTCATGTGTCGTGTGGAGAAGTTTCCTCATGTCTGGTTCTCAGCTGCTCTGGAGTCATGTGATCATCTGTCAAACCAGCTAACACTGAGGGGGGGGGGGTCTGTGATAAGAATCTGACAAACTGCAGGAGCACATGTATGACCTGTGTACATGTATGACACATGTGTGTACATAACCAGCAGAGATCTGATTGGCTCCAGCACACGTCAGCCCAGCCCATCTCCAGAGTATCTGTCCAATAGTCGCCCTCCGACTGTCGGCCAATGAAACACAGTCTGAAAGTCTCTCCGGCCAATCACACGTCAGCCACTTCTTCTTCTGTGATTAGAGACACGTTTGTTGAGTCCAGGGAAACGCCGGCCGATGATGTCATGCTGCGTCCCCATCCTCTTCTTCACCTCCTCCATCCTTTGACTCCCCCTCTTCCTCCTCCATCCCCCCCTCCTCATTCACCTCCTCCTTCTCTCCTCTCTCGTTCTGTATTTATATATTTTACAAGAGTCGTGGTCCAGATCTGGTTCAAGTTTTCTTTTTGTCTCTGTCTCTACATGAAAGTCCTGAACCTCAACCTAATCCTGGACCTGCACCTGATCTTCATCCTGATCATGGACCAGATCTTGATCTTGATCCTGGTCCTGGTCCTGGTCATGGACCTGATGTTTATCCTGGTCCTGGTCCTGATCCTGGACCGGATCTTCATCCTGACCCTGACCCTGACCCTGACCCTGACCCTGGACCTGGACCTGATCATCATCCTGATCATGGACCATATCTTGATCTTGATCCTGGTCCTGGACCTGAGGTTGATCCTGATCCTGGACCTGATCTTCATCCTGACCCTGACCCTGACCCTGACCCTGGACCTGGACCTGGACCTGATCATCATCCTGATCATGGACCATATCTTGATCTTGATCCTGGTCCTGGACCTGAGGTTGATCCTGGTCCTGGTCCTGGTCCTGGTCCTGATCCTGATTCTCACCCTGATCCTGGACCTGATCTTCATCCTGACCCTGATCCTGATCCTGATCCTGACCCTGACCCTGGACCTGGACCTGATCATCATCCTGATCATGGACCAGATCTTGATCTTGATCCTGGTCCTGGACCTGATGTTGATCCTGGTCCTGATCTTGATCCTCACCCTGATCCTGGACCTGATCTTCATCCTCATCATGATTCTGACCCTGACCCTTACCCTGGACCTGATCTACATCCTGATCATGGACCAGATCTTGATCTTGATCCTGGTCCTGGTCATGGACCTGATGTTTATCCTGGTCCTGGTCCTGATCCTGGACCTGATCTTCATCCTGACCCTGACCCTGAAAGTGACGCTGGACCTGGACCTGGACCTGATCATCATCCTGATCATGGACCATATCTTGATCTTGATCCTGGTCCTGGACCTGAGGTTGATCCTGGTCCTGGTCCTGGTCCTGATCCTGATTCTCACCCTGATCCTGGACCTGATCTTCATCCTGACCCTGACCCTGATCCTGATCCTGATCCTGACCCTGACCCTGACCCTGACCCTGACCCTGACCCTGGACCTGGACCTGATCATCATCCTGATCACGGACCAGATCTTGATCTTGATCCTGGTCCTGGACCTGATGTTGATCCTGGTCCTGATCTTGATCCTCACCCTGATCCTGGACCTGATCTTCATCCTCATCATGATTCTGACCCTGACCCTTACCCTGGACCTGATCTTCATCCTGATCATGGACCAGATCTGGATCTGGATCTCGTTCTGGATCTTGATCCTTGACCTGATCTTGATCCTGGGCCTGGTCCTGATCTTCATCCTGATCATGGTACTGATCCTGGACCAGATCTGGATCTGGATCTTGATCCTGGACCTGATCTTCATCCTGATCCTGGACCTGATCCTGGACGAGATCTGGACCTGGATCTAGATCTTGATCCTGGACCTTATCCTGGACCTGATCCAGTCCTGGTGGTGATGGGTCCAGAGTGGTCGGCTGAGAGGGGACAGACTCTTTCCTCTCAAGACCTGCAGACAGAAGCAGATCGAGCTGGATTATTATTGATCCAGAATCAAACTGTAGTTAGATGAAATACATAAACCTTCAAAATAAGTTTGTTTTAGAGGCCTGAGGTCAGAGGTCACAGGTATGTGTGTGTATGTGTGTGTGTGTGTGTGTGTGTGTGTGTACCTGCAGGGATTAAAACAAGTGCCTGCAGGATGTCGGACAGAGAGACGATGCCGACGATACGAGAGTCTTCATCAACGACGACAAGCCTGTGAACCTGCGTCACAGAGACACACACACACACACACACACACACACACACACACACACACACACACACACACACACACACACACACACACACACACACACACACACACACACACACACACACACACCTACAGTTAAACTCAAAACGTTCCTCTGTGATGAAGCCTCTCATTCTCTTTCTTTAAGGTCTGGACCTTCTATCTAAAGAACCTTGATAGGTTTACTGTGAATTAGCTGTGTGTGTGTGTGTGTGTGTGTGCGTGTGTGTGTGTTTATGTGCGTGTGTGTGTGTGCGTGTGCGTGTGTGTGTGCGTATGTGTGTGTGCGTGTGTGTGTCTGTGTGTTTGTCTGTGTGCGTGTGTGTGTCTGTGTGTGTGTGCGTGTGCGTGTGTGTGTGTGTGTGTCTGTGTGTGTGTGCGTGTGTGTGTGCGAGTGTGTGTGCGTCTGTTTGTCTGTGTGCGTGTGTGTGTCTGTGTGTGTGTGCGTGTGTGTGTGCGAGTGTGTGTACGTCTGTTTGTCTGTGTGCGTGTGTGTGCGTATGTGTGTGTGCGTGTGTGTGTCTGTGTGCGTATGTGCGTGTGTGTGTCTGTGTGTGTGTGACCTCAGCCTTCACGATTCGGTCCACTATCGTCTCCAGTGTTTCCAGTTTGTTGCACTTCATGACTCCTTCAAAGTACTGGGATCTGTGTCTGAGCGCCTGAGTCACTGTCACGTCCAGGTTGTTGTACGTCTTCTCTGCCGCCAGGTTCTGTTCACAGACACACACAGACACACACAGACACACAGAGACACACACAGACACACACGCTCACGACCTCATTAACTCTGCACTGCTATAATGTGAGTTATAATTTACTCACAATCACGTCGAACTTGGAGTAGATGTCCACGACTTTGCCTGTGAACAAATCAGACGACACGTTTCTGACTGTGCCACTCCCCCCCCCCCCCCCCCCCCCCCCCATCAGACAGAGCAGTGGTTACCATGGTGATCCACGACTGGCAGGGCGGAGACGCGGCGGTGTGTGAAGACGGACAGCGCGGTGATGAGGGGCGTGTCCGGGTGGATGAAGGCGATGTTAGCGTACGTCCCGACGCCGAGTTCCTCCAGAGACTGATTCATGAAGGCAGGCATGGGCATCTCACACACCTACACACACACACACACATATATATACACTCAGACACACACATGGAAGGGTCTGACTGATGAAGTGTGTTGACTCACAAACAGCTGCAGGAACTTGAGGATCCTCTTGTGGGTCAGGATGTAGAGGGCGTTCCCGCTCACCGGGTCGATGACAGGAAGTCGATGGATTTGATTTGTTATCAGCGAGTTCACTGCGTCGAATACACTGACACACAAACACACACACAGACACACACACCTGCTTAGTGCTGCTTCTTCTTCTCTAGGTTTGTTTTCAGATCGTAATAAAATATTCACACCTTCAATCTCCACACACACACGTACTTGTATCTTTGTGGGGACATCTCATTCATATTGTTTTCTGTTCACACACACACAGATACCTGGCGTCAGGTGAAATGTGGACCAGTGGTTTGAAGGTCTCTTGCAGGTACAGCTCTGACAACAAGAACAGGAGGGTTAGGGAACATCTGGGTGAGGGTTAGGGAACATCTGGATGAGAGTTAGGGAACATCTGAGTGAGGGTTAGGGAACATCTGGGTGAGGGTTAGGGAACATCTGGGTGAGGGTTAGGGAACATCTGGGTGAGGGTTAGGGAACATCTGGGTTAGGGAACATCTGGGTGAGAGTTAGGGAACATCTGGGTGAGGGTTAGGGAACATCTGGGTGAGAGTTAGGGAACATCTGGGTTAGGGTTAGGGAACATCTGAGTGAGGGTTAGGGAACATCTGGGTGAGGGTTAGGGAACATCTGGGTGAGGGTTAGGGAACATCTGAGTGAGGGTTAGGGAACATCTGGGTGAGGGTTAGGGAACAACTGGGTGAGGGTTAGGGAACATCTGGGTTAGGGTTAGGGAACATCTGGGTGAGGGTTAGGGAACATCTGGGTGAGGGTTAGGGAACATCTGGGTGAGGGTTAGGGAACATCTGGGTGAGGGTGAGGGTTAGGGAACATCTGGGTGAGGGTTAGGGTGAGGGAACATCTGGGTTAGGGAACATCTGTCACCTCTCCACGTCTCGATCTTATGTTCCTCCAGCTCGTAGATCTGAACCTGACGAGACATCAGACCAACCTGCTCACACCTGAACACCACCACGAGTGTGTATGTGTGTTACAGTGTGTGTGTGTGTGTGTGTGTTACCATGGGGGACTTGTAGTATCTGGTCAGGATGTTGATGAAGTCTGTGATGGTCAACATCCCTGAACAACAGACACAGATCCACCATTCTCCACAGGAAACGAATCGTTCAACACAAAGTCTGGGCAATTGTAACAGACACGCACACCCGCCACACACACACACGCCACACACCACACACGCCACACACAGACACACACACAGACACACACACACACACACACACACGTCACCCACCACACATCACACACCAAAACACACACACACACACAAACACACACAGACACACACACACACGCCACACACCAGACACACAAACACATGCCAAACACACCACACAGACCACACACACAAACAAACACACGCCACACACACCACAGACACACACACACACAAACACACACACACGCATGCGGACATGCACACACACATTCCACACACACACACACACACACAAACACACACACACCACAAACACGCAAACACACACACACAGACATGCACTCTTACCTACAAAGCTCTGGTTCTTGCTCTCCCACAGAGGAGCAGCTCTCACTCCGTTTGCCACAAGAGCAAAAAACGCTTTCTTCACCTAAAACAACAACAGTAATAATAATAATAATAATAATAATAATAATAATGGTTCCTAATTAAATCAGATTAACGTCTTTATAACCCGGCTGCGTATCACACGCTTTTAAAGTAGATGTAAATAAACCTGTGTTTAGAAGCCCTCTCTACATCCAGAGGCTTCAGCTGATTGGACCCACAGCCTAACCCTAACCTAACCCTAATCTAACCCTAATCTAACCTAACCCTAACCCTTACCTAAACTAACCCTAATCTAACCCTAATCTAACCTAACCCTAACCTAAACTAACCCTAATCTAACCCTAATATAACCCTAATCTAACCTAACCCTAACCTAACCCTAATCTAACCCTAATCTAACCTAACCCTAACCCTTACCTAAACTAACCCTAATCTAACCCTAATCTAACCTAACCCTAACCTAAACTAACCCTAATCTAACCCTAATCTAACCCTAATATAACCCTAATCTAACCTAACCCTAACCCTAACCTAATCTAACCCTAATCTAACCTAACCCTAACCCTAACCTAATCTAACCATAATCTAACCCTAACCTGTTGAAACCTTCAGTCATGATTTAGAATCATCACAGAAACAGCTGTTAACAGTTACTAACGAGCTTCTCATGTCCTCAGATGATGGACATGTCTCTTACTGGACCCCCCCCCCCCCAGTCTGGTTCTAGAGGGTCCTCCAGTATGAGTTTCCTCCACACAGTCACAAAGTGCTGCTCATTGTGGGAGAAGAGCTTGAGATAAATATATTGTGGTTTGCCGCTACACAAATAAAATGTAATTAATAATCACAACAATAATAACAACAGAAAACATAATAATGATAATAGCGATAATAATAATAATAATAATGATGTAGTGACTGACCTGCAGCGTGGTGTCGAACACAACCAGTTTGGAACTGGTCGGGACGATGTCGTAACATCGGTGACGTCTCATGAATCTCATGTAAATGTCCCGCTCCGAAGCTACAGGGACACACACAGACACACACAGAGACACACACACAGCGACACACACAGGGAGACACACAGGGACACACAGGGACACACACAGGGAGACACACAGGGACACACAGGGACACACAGGGACACACACACAGGGCCACACACAGGGACACACAAAGGGACACACACAGGGAGACACACACAGGGAGACACACACAGGGAGACACACAGGGACACACACAGGGAGACACGCAGGGACACACGCAGGGACACACGCAGGGAGACACGCAGGGACACACACAGGGAGACACACAGGGACACACGTAGGGACACACGCAGGGACACACACACGTAGGGACACACACAGGGAGACACACAGGGAGACACACAGGGACACACACAGGGACACACACAGGGACACACACAGGGAGACACACAGGGACACACGTAGGGACACACGCAGGGACACACACACGTAGGGACACACACACAGGGAGACACACAGGGAGACACACAGGGACACACACAGGGACACACGTAGGGACACACAGGGACACACGCAGGGACACACACATGTAGGGACACACACACAGGGACACACACAGGGACACACACAGGGAGAGCGGGTGAGACACTTCACATTGTCATCCTAGTGTTAACAACTGTGTGTTTGTGTGTTGGATGCTGGTTGCCATGGTGACTTCAACACTGTCTCTCAGCTTGTTGCCGTGACTACACAGCAGCTGATGTTGCTGTCAAGCTGCAAAGCATTCTGGGAACAATATCATGTCCCAGTCATCTGACGGAAAGGAGGAACACAACTCCACGGCCCTTCAAAATAAAATCTAGTCAAATTTGTAGGTTTGTCTTCATCTACAGACTCAGAGCGTCAGTGAGTGTGTCTGTGATTAATCTTCTCTCTGTCTGTGGACATTTACCAGAATCATCAGGATCCGGCTCCGACATGTCCTCTGCTACCGGGACCTGCCGACAACACACGAGACACCGTGAGGACAGCTGGAGACAACCGGTCCCCGTCTGAGGCTGGGGAGGGACTGACTGATGACTGACTGACAGAGTGAGAGACAGACTGAGGGACTGACTGATGACTGACTGACAGAGTGAGAGACAGACTGAGAGACAGACTGAGGGACTGACTGACAGAGTGAGAGACAGACTGAGAGACAGACTGAGGGACTGACTGATGACAGACTGACAGAGTGAGAGACAGACTGACAGACTGACAGAGAGAGNNGACTGACTGACAGAGTGAGAGACAGACTGAGGGACTGACTGATGACTGACTGACAGAGTGAGAGACAGACTGAGAGACAGACTGAGGGACTGACTGATGACAGACTGACAGAGTGAGAGACAGAGTGAGGGACTGACTGATGACAGACTGACAGAGTGAGAGACAGACTGAGGGACTGACTGATGACAGACTGACAGAGTGAGGGACTGACTGATGACTGACTGACAGAGTGAGAGACAGAGTGAGAGACAGACTGACAGAGTGAGAGACAGAGTGACAGACTGACAGACTGACAGAGTGAGAGACAGACTGAGAGACAGACAGACTGACACTTAAAGCGGCTTCCGGCTGACCGGATGTTCG
Organism: Platichthys stellatus; assembly: GCA_016801935.1. Taxonomy (NCBI): domain Eukaryota; kingdom Metazoa; phylum Chordata; class Actinopteri; order Pleuronectiformes; family Pleuronectidae; genus Platichthys; species Platichthys stellatus. Next base: position 933,603 of record JAFBJV010031611.1, on the reverse strand, counting down.
CTATCTGATAGCACCTACTTCCCATCCAGACGCTGTTCTGGGCGCTGTCCCCGGGACGGAGGGGCCTCCCCCCGGCTTCATGTCGACTGTCTGTCCGGCAAGAGGGGGTCCACCGGACCGGAGCCGCAGCAGCTAACTAGCTAACGGAGCTAGCAGGAGGCGCTTCCGGTCAGACACTTCATAATAAAGCACGAGAAACTGATTCAAGGCTCAAACTTGAATTCAATATTTTTTAAAGGTTAAATACACAAACCTCAAAAAAGTCTCCAGTAACGACTCGGTTAATTTGAATAAACACTGACTTCACTTTGTAAATCACTATTCAATTGGAATAACTTGGTTTTAGTTCCTAGATTATTTGTATTTAGTCGAAAATCCACCTTGACAAGCTCCTCCCACCAGTGACCTGACTATGACCTTTGACCACTCTTTGGAAGGGTTTTTATTTTTGTTATATATGCTTCCACTGGGAAACAATATGAATAAACCAGGTTATACCTGTCAATAAAACCATAACAGTGTCAATTAACTAAACTTCATGTTTCAAGGACATAAAAACCTGGATGACCTGAAATTTTCCCTTTTTTAATCAGATAAAACAGAGGTTCTGATACTCGTTAATAAACTTAGATGATCTAATGACGAAGCTGACATCGTCCTCACGTCCAGTGGAACCGTGTGGGAGTCCTCTTTGATCCCATTCTGTCCTTTGATTCTCACTTAAATCACCAGCACCGCCTTCTTTCACTTACGTAACATCTCAAACATCAGGTCTCTGAACGAGGTCTTTGTTCCATCCAGACGTGATGATTGTTATTACTTATCAGCTCCAGCAGGAAGTCGTTTCAAGACTCTGCAGTTTGTCCTCAATGCTGCAGCACGTGTCCTCACAAGAACCAGGGACAGAGACCACATGTCTCCTGTGTCAGCTTCACTACCCTGACTTCCTGTTACATTTAGAATTTAAAATCCTTCTCCTAACCTACATTAATAATAAGGCAACATCAAACCTTATGAGCTCATCGTACCTTATCACCACTAGAGCCCTGAGCTCCCAGAATTCAGGCTGTGACTCTGATCTTTATTCAGAAGTTTCCTCTGTAGTTTAACTCTTGTTGAGTCAAGAGGAAGCTGCTCCTTGTTAACATCGGGGAGACTAATGGAGAGGGACTGAGTGATTGGACCTGACTCTTCAGAGCGGGACCAAGTCAGAACAAAGAAATCAAGAGAATTTCTTTTGTTTTGATTCTTCATGATGTAAAATATTTTTTTCCTGTAGATGATTCTAGATCCGTCTCAACATTTTGACCCAAAACAAACAGAAACATCGTCACTCAGTTTAATGTTTGTTTTTTTACGTGCGAGCTTTGATCCGATGTTTGTTTTCTTTTATCATTGGACGTAAACAAACACCTGCAGACAAATCAAATCAAATCAAAAAGACCCTTAAGTGTGACAACGGCCCAACGCGCTTCAGTCTTTGACCAATCAGAAGGCAGGAAACGCTGGCAGAATATTTAAAAGGCTCCAGTGGAAAAGGAGAGCGAGGGTTAAACGGTGGTGATGGTGATGAGGATGATGAGGTCACACTCAGTCCAGTGAGCTCTAAACTTTGTTTCAATTTATGGTCCAGATATTTACACGCTGCGAGTCGGACCTTGAACTCACCGTGGATTTAGAAAATCGCTTCATTAATAAATAAAAATAAAACAAGCTCTTATTTTACAGGAAATGTAAAAAAACAGGGCAGGGGAGGGGGGACTTGTGGAATCAAGTTTCTGTTTTTTATTGTTTTGTGTTTTTTAAGTGCAACTTTATTGATAAACTTCCCTTTGACAAAACATTCTCTTATTTCAGTGACTCACATTTTTACACCAGTTTTTACAAAATATACAAACAGAGGACCAGCCCCTTCGTTAGCCACGCCCCTTTAGCTGCCCTGATTATACAGCCCCCCCCCCCCCCCCAACATTAGTTCTCTGACCAAAACTCGATCAGTTTTATTATGAAAGTCTTCTGATATGAAGTGAAGCTCCACCTACAGAGGTGGGCCATTAACATCCAGTTTCAGCACCAAGATGAGAGAGCTGCCAGGGTGTGTGTGCACGTGTGTGTGTGTGTGTGCACGTGTGTGCGTGTGTGCATGCTCAGTTCATCCATTTGCTGCAGTTGACGGCTCCACAGTGACACGGGATCTTGTGTTGATCGTCCTCCAGGTCGAACTTGTAGTCGTACGACAACTGAGACGAAGACAGAATCAATATTAATCATTCATCAGTTTACACGTAAAGTTTATCAACATTGAGAAACAAATGAAACACTTGATTGGCTGCAAATAACTAAAACTTTTTCAATGAATCTATTATTAGTTAGATTAAAAGAAGAAAGTTTCATTTCCTGCAGTTTATTTAAAAATGTATTTGGTCCCCTTGTACAATTCTATTTTTAATAGAATAATAAAAGTTCAAAACACTAATATGGGTTTGAACCTATTTCAATGGTATTGAAGATTTTTGTAGATATCAAATTGAAGATATATAAAACTGAAGTAAAAAAATTAATGTTGAGTAATAAAAACTGGACTGTACGGGCAGTGTGGCGTAGGGGGTAGAGCGGGCGTTCTCCAACATGAAGGTTCACGGTTCAACCCCTAAATGACCCCTCACTAATGTTGAGTACTAAAAATGTAACTCGCTTTGGACAAAAGCGTCAGCTAAATGATATTTAATGACCTGAAGATATTATCATGAGAAATCACACATGACAGTACTTTGAATTTTACTAGGTAGTAAAAGTATTAAAATGGTTTAGACAGAATGATGTATGTGTGTCGTATACACAAATTAATACGAGTCTCTGTCTCTCGCCCACAGTCTGTCTCTGTCTCTCGCCCACAGTCTGTCTCTCGCCCACAGTCTGTCTCTCGCCCACAGTCTGTCTCTCGCCCACAGTCTGTCTCTCGCCCACTGTCTGTCTCTCGCCCACTGTCTGTCTCTCGCCCACTGTCTGTCTCTCGCCCACTGTCTGTCTCTCGCCCACTGTCTGTCTCTCGCCCACTGTCTGTCTCTCGCTCACTGTCTGTCTCTCGCTCACTGTCTGTCTCTCGCTCACTGTCTGTCTCTCGCTCACTGTCTGTCTCTCGCTCACTGTCTGTCTCTCGCTCACTGTCTGTCTCTCGCGCACTGTCTGTCTCTCGCTCACTGTCTCTGTCTCTCGCTCACTGTCCTCTGAGTTGAGAGCTTGTTTGTCTCCAGAGGACGGCGCCGTCAGGTGAACTACTCAAGGCACGTGATTGGCTGGTTTACTGCCCCCCCCTCGGGAGACAGTGTCCCAGTGTATGAATTATATCAGACCAGACTAATTGATGACTAAATGAGTTACCAGATGTTGTAATCATTGATTATAATAAAGTGATGAGTTGTTGCAGCTAAACGCTGGATCACCTCTTCTCCTCTCTGGATGCGTCGACAGGAGCTGATGATGATCTTGTTTTCCTTCTCCACCGTCACCACCTCTGTGATGCAGTTCGGACCACACGAGTGGTTGATGTACCTGTCAATCACAGATCAAGAACACGAGTGGTTGATGTACCTGTCAATCACAGATCAAGAACAAACAGCCCCGCCCTCTCTGCGATACAGTCATAGCCCCTGTTGTCCTGCAGGTGTCACTGTTTTCCCAGACACTCAGTGCTAAACTCGCTTGTTGCTTATTAACAACCGGCAGCTGACAGGTTGGTATCATCTGGCTTTGATCCTCACCTGTTGCTCGCAGGTGAGAACACATCTGATGATTGAGCCATTATACAACTTAGAAGGTTCACAACCAGGTGACCTTTGACCTGAGGTCACATTAAAAACCAGTCTGAACCAGTCCAGGACTCACCTGGCAGGTCCTCCTGTGATGGTGGCGTCGATCACGTAGTCGTTGTCAATGCGAAACATGTACACACCACGGTTCTAGACACACACACACGCAGAGAAAACATCAGTGTGCGTCAATAAGTGTGTGTGTGTGTGTGTGTGTGTGTGTGTGTGTGTGTAGGCTCTTGTACAGATTTCTTAATGAGGACATTTAGTCCGGACCTCACTTTCTGACCTTTAATGGACGGTTCAGGGGTTAACACTTGGTTCAAGGGTCACGATGAGGTTTAGGGTAGAGTTGTGATTCTGGTGTGATTAAGGTCAGAGGCCATGTCCCCACTGAGATAGAAGAACAAACATGATGTGTTACCTGGGACTCGTACAGTCGCTCCTTACGATTGGCCACCTCGCTCCTGATGATGGTGCCGATGTACTCAATGACCATGGTGAACTTCTCAATGTCTCTGGCAGCGTACAGACCTAGACCCTGCACACACACACACACACACACTGGGTCAAGGTCCTGTCTGTCAGTCATCAGTCACATGTCCCGGTGCGGTGCAGCTGTCTCACCTGGATGCGGGAGCGAGCCAGGTAAACGTTGCTCTTCCACTCGGCCTTCATGCGTCGGTACTGGGACGACTTGGAGTGGCGTCCCTGGTGAGCGCTGGCCACAGATTCTCCTGGAGACAGTGAGATGACGCCAGGAACGAGCCCCACGATGGAGCCCACTGAGCCCTGACACCTGGGAGCGATGCTGGTCAGCAGGTACAGTCTGTCGCACACACACAACATGACGTGAGGCGTTCAGGGAGGCTGGGAGTTTACACGTTTCACTTATAGAACACAACACAGATGTGTGACTACCAGAAACAAAACAAACGTCCTCTTAAAACTGTTAATCGTTTATCAAAATCATTGACAATTAGTGATCCAATCCATTAATCAACTCATGGCTGCTGATGTAATCAGATTACCTCTTTGCCTGAGAGGCTTTGGGCTCAGAGCGGGCGGAGCCTGAGGGGTTGAAGGCCAGGGGCCACTCCATGAGAGGGTTCCTGCCGTAACGGAAGTTGTAACGTCCACAGGCCTCCACACCTGGTAACTACACACACGCACACACACACACGCAGAGTGAGTCTGTGTCTTCACTTGTGGACATACAGAATGTGTGCGTGTGCGTGTGTAACATACCGACTCTATGATCCTGATCACTGCAGACGTGGTTAAACCAAACAGATCTTCTCCTTTCAGATAAGCAGGAAACAGCTTCAGGGTTCCACTGGACGACCTCATCTGAGACACTGGATCCAGGATCTGATCCCACACAGCTGCAGACACACACACACACACACAAGTCTGTTCACAGGCATCCAGCTCTTCTATTTTCTGCTTCTTCATACAGATTAATAATCCAGTGATGACCTCTGACCTGTTGATGTTAAACAGGTTTGTTTGAACACTCATTTTATTGCGTTTATATATCCGTAAAATCCTGATCTCCATCCTCACCTAAAAGATGATCTGTTATAAATACATAAACATACCCTAACATATTTACATTTCATTGAGCGGACGCTTTGTGACTTTGTGCGTCGACTACGAGGAACAAACCAGAACAACAAGAATCAAGAAAGTACAATTTCTTCAAGAAAGTCAAACTACAAAGTGCTGTGGATATTGACCTTTGGGGGTCGGCCCGGTCAGGATGAGGTCACCGTGTCCTTTCTCCACCACCTTCACTTTGAACAGCGGCTGCCCGGCGGCGTCCTCGATGTAGCACATGTACTTACAGCGTCTGAGGAGCAGGAGTATGAATCATTAGAGAGCCACATGGTTAGGACACGCTCTGTGTTCTACACATGTCCTCGTCCATCAGTCACACTTCACCTGTTGCTATGGCGCATGCTCCAGTAGATGCGGTTGGCATGGTAACCCACAGGGAAGATGGCCGTCTGGTCGTGGAAGGTCTTCATCTGCTGAGGGAGGAGTCTTCCCACGGCGCAGAACAGCAGGCTGCCGACTCGGAAGGTGTGCTGCCGCTCGCCGCGCTGCACCACGGCAGCGATCTGCCGCGCCTCGTCCCGCTGCACGTACACACGCCGGAACACGGCAAAGCAGCGTAGCTCCGAGTCGTACGGGTCAGACACCACCATCGCAGCGGGGTCAGGGGTCAGCCCTGGAGTGGAGGAAGGGGAACCGCTGGAAGATCTGTCCCCGCTGAGAGGAACGGTCCTGGGCTTGTGAAGGTGACACAACATCGTCTTATCCTGGAGGACACAACAACACAGTGAGAGGCAGGCAGAGCAGGTGTGTGTGCTAACTGCTACAGAACAATGTGTGTCACTCTGAAGACGGAGCAGTGTTGGAGCTTTGCACTGACCTTGAAGAAGGTGCAGTGGGCCTGCAGGGCGCAGGTGAAGTGGTAGGTGTTGGTGCAGCGCAGCCGGTTGCAGCCGCTCGTGGCTCCGGTTTGTTGACAGTGGGCGCAGCGCAGGGTCAGACCTCGCCTCAGGGCCAGCTCCACATTGATCAGAGCGCCGGCCTGGGTCTCGTACACCTCACTGGACCACAGAGCACAGTTCAGGTGGACCTGACACACAGAGACACAAAGACAGGTTATCAGCGGACACTGAGCAGGTCCAGGCTCTGATCACTTGGGTCCAGACTGTTGTCACTCACCCACAGATCCAGGTCCAGGTTCAGGAGTCTCGCCGGTCCGTCTGTCCGTCCGTCCCCCTGCTGGTGACAGAAGCAGCACCTCCGCTGGTCCTTGGGTAATGGGTCAGGTTGAAGACACGCCCCCAACTTCTTCAACATCATGTCCACTTCTTCCTCGGTTGGCACGGCCACCGCCTCATTAGTGATGCCCGGACCCCTGGTAACGAGAGACACAGGACAATGCTAACAGGCCAGCTAGTTCAGTGTGATGCTAACAGGGCAGCTAGTTCAGTGTGATGCTAACAGCTAGTTCAGTGTGATGCTAACAGGGCAGCTAGTTCAGTGTGATGATAACAGCTAGTTCAGTGTGATGCTAACAGGGCAGCTAGTTCAGTGTGATGCTAACAGGCCAGCTAGTTCAGTGTGATGCTAACAGCTAGTTCAGTGTGATGCTAACAGGGCAGCTAGTTCAGTGTGATGCTAACAGGGCAGCTAGTTCAGTGTGATGCTAACAGGCCAGCTAGTTCAGTGTGATGATAACAGCTAGTTCAGTGTGATGCTAACAGGGCAGCTAGTTCAGTGTGATGCTAACAGGCCAGCTAGTTCAGTGTGATGCTAACAGCTAGTTCAGTGTGATGCTAACAGGGCAGCTAGTTCAGTGTGATGCTAACAGGCCAGCTAGTTCAGTGTGATGCTAACAGCTAGTTCAGTGTGAAGCTAACAGGGCAGCTAGTTCAGTGTGATGCTAACAGCTAGTCAAGTGTGATGCTAACAGGGCAGCTAGTTCAGTTTGATGCTAACAGGGCAGCTAGTTCAGTGTGATGCTAACAGGCCAAGTAGTTCAGTGTGATGCTAACAGCTAGTTCAGTGTGATGCTAACAGCTAGTTCCGTGTGATGCTAACCGGCTGAATGTGATGCGAACGCTCCAGCGTCTCCAGCGGGAACTCTTCATCCTCTTCCCCTGTCGAGCCAAGTCTTCTCCACCTGGGACGGCACGGGGGTGGGGCTTCAGCTTCACCTTCATCTTTAAACCAATCAGAGTCAGCCGGGCATCCAATCAATCACCCCGCTGATCAAACATTAACTTCTGACCACACCCACCTTCAGGCTGTCCACACGGGGCCTGGACTCCATGGTGACGGTTGAGGCGGGGGGGAAGGAGAGCGTTGGGGAGGAGGAGGAGGAGGAGG
>JAFBJV010031611.1:908786-925869 GCA_016801935.1 Platichthys stellatus | reverse complement strand
TGTGGGGGAGGGAGTGCACAGCGATGGATGACATGTTGTTGTTGTACTGATGCTGCACTCTGGAGAGGGGGGGGCGCTCTGAACCGGACAGGAGGGGGGGGACTGCAGGCTGAGAAAGAGACGAGTTGTGATGTCATTAATCACTCGTCAGGTGCGTCACTATTCATACAACAAATCAATAATCCATTTTCAATAACATGACTTGACCTCTCACCTTGTTTCCAGGTGTTGGGGGTGCACATGTGTTGAGAGCAGAGCAGTTGGGACTGCAGAACAGCAGAGTGGATCCTGGTCTGGACTGACCCTCCTGTAAAAACAACACAGTCACTTCCTGTCTGTACTGTCTGTGGCTGTACCTGCTCAGAGCGGCGTCTGTCGGTCCGACCTGCTTCAGCTGCTTCACGATGCGGACTCCGTTTCCCAGCAGCACCTTGCAGTGGCTGCAGCACTGAGGCCCCGCAGCAGCAGGGCCGCCATGTTGGCTTTCAACGCCTGCAGGAAACACACACACACAGGATATGGGCAGCTGTCAATCATCAGGACAGCTGGAAACCAACGTGTGTGTGTGTGTGTGTGTGTGTGTGTGTGTGTGTGTGTGTGTGTGTGTGTGTGTGTGTGTGTGTGTGTGTGTGTGTGTGTGTGTGTTTTACAGACCAGTGTTTTCTGTGGCAGGAGGTCTCAGCTGTCTGTTTCCTGACGAACCCTGCACACACACATCAAACATCATCTTCAGTGTCAAACCACACACTACACACACTACACACACACTACACACACTACACACACACCTGTGGCAGCGGCCCTCTCACTCCAGCCAGCAGAGGGCGGTGCTCGGGGCCGGGGGCCCGGCTCAGCTGGTAGTCCACGGGGCCGGGGACCTGCAGCAGCGCCGCCACGGCTGCCATGACGCCTGCTACATTCTGGAAACACAGTGATGTCATCAGGAAAATGTTATTGATTAGGGAAGAATATGAATATGATCAAAAGTTTCCTGTAGCGAGAGAACGAGTTGTTTACCTGAGCTGCGACTGGGTTCAGAGTTATCGCTATGGTAACCAAGTCTGTGTTTGAGCAGGAGGGGGGTTCCACCTTCACTTCCTGTTTCACTGCAACACACACACACACACACACACACACAGTTGAAAACGTCTTTGTCATGTTGAAGGTGTTGAATCTCCAGCAGCCGAGCCGGCGTCCTCCAGGTCACTGACCTGCTCCCCAGGCGCAGGGGGTGATGGGGAGGGGGGGGGACGGACTGGGCGATGGCGGCTCCAGTTTGATGAACGAGAGGTCGGGGTAGCGGCTGACCTCTCCGTCCCACACGCTCTCCGGAGACGACGATGGGACGAAGCCGTCGGGGGTGCTGCGCTCCGAGGAGTCCTGGATCCTGAGGGAAGAAGATTAATATTGTTAATATATCTTAATAATGTATATCAATTTACATTTAACGTTTAAAACCTTCGTCAGTTGGCGGTTTACCTGAGCTCCTCCTGGTTGTTGTGGGGTGGAGTCGGTAAAGAGGCGGGGACATCTACTGTCTTGTGGGTGTGGTTTACAACCAAAAGCCCCTCCCCTTTCTGCTTCAGATCTGACGAACTTTTCACTGAGAAAATAATAAAAACTTGCACGTTAAAAAAGATGTGCTTTTGGTCATGTGACCAGCTGGACATCACAGACTGTTTATTTTGTTGTTTTTTTCTCCGTCCCCCCCGGAGAGTGTTCGCGCCCCCCCCCCACTTTGAGAACCAGTGCCCTATGGGGACAATAAAGTATATTTGATAATGAAGAGGCTCAGTGTCCGTCTCCTCACCTTCCTGCTCACTGATCTCCTTCCTGCTCAGCTCCTCCGTCGTGGCGAAGCCGTTCGACAGCTTCTGCCTGGCGACAGGCGGGGGGGTGGGGGGCAAGGAGGCTGGAGGTGTGGGGGGGTTACACACGTTATTCTGCTCGGACAGAGAGAGAGAGAGAGAGAGAGAGAGTCACTCAGAGCTGTTGTATTTCTATATCACTGTAGTATGCCGGTAGTAGGTAGTATCAGTGTAGTACTACTGCAGTAGAACCTTGTATATGAGCTGGGAGTAGTAGTCGGTTACTCCGTCCAGGCAGGCATTCCCAAAGGAGCCGCTCAGCCTGGAGTCTCTGCCCAGAGACGAGCTGCCGTACGGGGGGAACAGACTCAGATCAACCCCCAGAGTCGGCTCCATGAGGGGCAGCACGGCCAGCTGAGAGGGAGGAGCAGAACTCAGTACAGGTTTACAGGTCACGTGAAGATGCCTCCAAAGTTTGAGAGGAGTAAAAGAATCGTGTCGACAACGAGAAGAGTTTAGTTTCAGTGTGAGGAGAAAGAGAAAGATCAAGAAAGAGAAGAGGAGGGGCATGGAGGAGGTGTGGCCACTGTACCTGTCGGAGGTGTGTCATTAGCGGGTCAGAGGAGGAGGAGTTCAGCGTCTTCTCCTCCTCCTCTCTCTTCCTCCTCTTGTATTTGGGAGCAGCTCTGTCTTTCTCAGGGCGAGTGAGTCTCTTACTGCGCTGAACCTTCTTCCTGTTGGAGGAATCCATCATCTCCCCATCGTCCACCATCACCTGCAGAGCAGCGTGTTAACGAGGCGGCAGTCAGATCAGACGGTGAGAGCAATAACAGACCATGTCATTCTCAAAACTAAATATGACTTTAAATAAATGTTTGCTGAACGCAGCCTTGATCAAAATAACACCTCCCCCCTCTCCTCACCACGTTGCCATAGAAACCAGGCTTGTCCTCCTCCTCAGAACGGAGGCTCTCATTGGACAGCTGGCGGCAGGCGGAGGGCGGGGCCTGGACGGTGTATGACATTGTGATGGCAGGGGACGTCTTGTCCTTCAGTAGATGTCTGAGCAGCTCCTTGCCCCCGTCTCCTCCTCCCCCATGGAGGGGGGACAGGGAGGAGAACACCTCGCCTTCTCCCTCCTCCATCTTCACCACACGTGCCCCACAGGCTCCATCGTCCTCCCTCTCTTCCTGCAGGAGAAACCAGAATACAAATAAAACACGTGCAGCATCATCACCACATCAGACACTGAGTAAATCAGAAATCTCCAAACCTTGACCTGCAGAGGAGCTGCAGCCAGGGGGCCTCGCTGACCCTCCAGGCCCGGGTCGGAGCCGCTCTGCTGGGCCACAGCGCTGACCGACAGCTGCCTCTCCAGCTCCGATGACGGAGCCAGACCACTGAACGACACGAGCGATTGGTCCACAGTGCCCGGAGTGGGTGTACAACAGGAAGTGTCAGAGCGCGCTGTAGTGGGCGGAGCTGTGTTGTCATCAGAGTGGGAGGAAAGCGGCGTCCTACTTCCCCCTCCCCCCACGATGTTGTCTCCGTCTCGCTTCCTGCTCCTCTTTTTCTTTGGTTTGTCGTTGGGGATGATGTCGGAGTAGAGCTGGGTGAGGGGGGAGGGGCCTCCAGAGGAGGAGCAGGGGAAGGAGCTGGGGACGGGGGACGCTGGCAAGGACGACTCGTGTCCAAATCGAGCATCCGGACCTCCAGGTTTGGAGGGGGCTAGTCCTGAAAGGTCTATCCCAGCTTGTCGTGCCTGTCCCTGGCCTGAGGGCCCGACTGGTCCTGGGAGCCTGGGTCTGGTCTGCAGGTTGGCAGGAAGTGTGTGAGATCCTGGGTGTGGGGGCCCTGCGAGGCCCTGGTGGAGGCCTGGCTGATGGGTGAACGGCACCCCCCGCGGGCTGGGGGCTGGGGAGGACTGAAGGAAATCCTGCGGCAGCTCAGAGCTGAAGAAAGGCAACTGTGAGAGAATATCAGCTCCCGGGGAAGGGGCTGGTTCTGCAGGACCTCCAGGTCCGGGCGTCTGTCCGACCCGGGCTGCAACTCCAGCCCCGGTACCCATGGAAGCTCCCAGGATGCCTTGCTGCTCCAGCTCCATTCTCTGCTGAAGTGCTCGATGGCGCTCGACCTGAGAGCACAAGGACAAAGTAAGAACTGCTTCTCTACTTCCTGTGTCCTGGTTGATGGCGGCGAGGGGCGTTACCTCCTGCATGAGCTGCACTCTCTGCCTCTCCTGCTGTTCTCTCAGCCGCTCCCGTCGCTCTCTCTCCTGGAAACCTTCGCTGAACGGGTTGTTGTCATCAAACTTCACCTGCGGTGCCGGGAATCAGGGCGGAGTGTTAGTAATCAACTGTATGTGTACATGTTAGAGTTAACATTAGGATGTTTCTCTTCATGATGAGAATCCCTGTGCCTCTGAACATGTGACATCTTGAATATTAAAACTCCAGGTGTCTTACCTGAGGTGTGGGGGTGGCTTCGTCCTCTGGTGCTCCACTGGGACCCCCAGAAGGGCCCCGGGGCCCCCCTGTATTGAGGCCTGCTGTTGGAGCGGTGAGCCCAGCCACCATGACCGGGGTCTGGCTGCGTGGAGAGGCCTGGGGGGTATTAGGCAGGGTAGGGGGCAGATGAGGTGGCATTCTATGCCCCAATGCCCCTGGACCAGTGCCCCCTGGAGTCCAACCAGGAGAGTTGTTTGTTACGCAGGCTTGTGTGGGTCCGCCTGGGTGGGGCTGCATGGGCACCATGGGCTGGGAGAGCAGGGTCTGAGGGATGGGTGGTGCTCCTGTGGGCATCATGGGGGGGGCGGCTGGCGGCTGCAACGCCCCCTGCTGTTTGGTCCTGTAGTCGTCGATCAGCTCTGTATGATCCTTCTGCTGCTTCCTGATCTGAACACACAAACAATACATCATCAATGCCATGATCATCATCGACTGTCACACAGACACCAAACTGTGTGAGAGGATTAATCCTCCACTGAAAATAGTCCCTGTGCACCGCTGCCGCACGTAGATCGATGCCCTGGAGTTCCCTTACCTGCTCCAGCTGCTTCTGGACCGCTCCCTGCTGCTCTGTGATGTAGCGGAGTTGAGCGGCATCCTCCTCGGCGAAAGCTCGGCCCGCCTTCTTGGCTGTTCTTTGTTTGGCTGACAGAGCTTTTTTGGTCTTGCGGTGGGCAGCAATCTGGTCCTCCAGGAGGCGCTGCTGCATCTGCAAGAGCCGCTGCGTCTCCCCCAACCACTCCTCGTTCTGACACCGCTGAGACTCGTCTGCGAGAAACATGACAGCTTTCATTTCATGAGCCAACCCGGGTTCAGGATTAATCCAACAGTCAGTGACATTGGACTGAGAGAGAGGATACTCACTGACGAAGCCCGGGCCGAAGCTGGGCGGGTTCGGTCGAACCAAAGGAGGATTCAACTGCTCGTCCTGACAGGAAGAGAACAAAGGCTCAGGTCACATTTCACTGTAGATGATTTTATGTTTAAGGAGTTTGTGTTTCACGTGTGAAAAACACAGCAGGAGATTGCCCAGGTGTCTATATGCTGCAGTTCTACTCACCTGTCCAGCAAGGTGTGGAGGCTGTGGTGTCTCCTCTGGACACGGGTCCCCTGGAGCTGGAGTCTGTGGCAACCTGACACAGACACACACAAAGTCAGTTTCCACAGGAAAACAGTTGTGTTCTTACTGGACACCAAGATTTATCTCCTCCTCCTGATCAGAGGTCATACCTGTTGATGACCATCGGGTTCAGTCCTATGTTTCCCTGAGTCATCACCTTGTTGATGCCCTTCAGAGCCACCATCTTAGCCTTCATGATGGGATCTGAGACAGAGTCAAAGTCTTCTACACACCCCCACACACACACCACAACCACACACCCCCACACACCACAACCACACACACACACACACACACACACACACACACAGACACAGAGACAGACACAGACACAGAGACAGACACAGAGACAGACACAGAGAGAGAGAGAGAGAGAGGATGTGAGTGACACTGGATTTGTTTACGTTCTTTGGAGGTTTGATGTCGAGGCTGCAGGACAACAACCACTGTGATTGGTCCATTTGAACTGTTTGTGTTGTTCAGATCATCAGGACTAGAGACAATGTGATGGGACAGGGGTTCTGGTCTTACCCATGTTTGGGAACAGAGAGTCGGGGGTGGACCTCTGTCGGATCAGGGCCTGCATCTGTTTCTGCTGCTGCTGCTCCTGACGCTCCTGGTCCAGGAGGTCCTGCAGGAGGAGGGGCTGCTCCTCCAGGAGCATGGGCCTGGCTTTGTTCAGGCTCTGCACCTGGTTCTGAGTGGATGTTCCCAGGTGTGGAAGTTGGTTCTGGGGGTTGAGGAGGCAATGGGGTTGAGGGGTGACGAGGGGCGAGGGGCCGAAGGGTCTCTGCTGCGGCGTGAAGACTGACGCTTGCCCTGGAGACGAGGTGACAGACGACACGTTGTGGTTTATTTTCATCCCAAGTCAACACAGATCAATAATCTATCTATAAAACTGATCAGCTCACCTGCAGGGGGTTGGACTCTGGGAGCCATGACCGACATCGGAGCCAGCTCGTGGTCCTGAAGAGCTGGAGCCACACCCAAGTCCTCCACCTTCTCCTGGAGGAAAGAAAACGTCTTTAACCAGACAACTTATTTTATCAAACTACTGATGTTTATTCTGTTATTGATCAACTCTCGTAACGCAAGCCGCTGAGAGATGCTCTCACCTTGGCGAGAGGGGCAGAGGATCCTGCCTGGCTGGAGCCTGCCGCCCTGGTCCCCGGAGCTCCTGGGGGTCCTTGAGTTCTGGGGACAGCCCCAGGATGTGTTGTCAGGTGCAGAGCTGCCGAGGGACCGTCACTAACTTCTGTCTTAACGCAGTCCTTCACTTCCTGTTTAACCTGCCCCATCAGGTGGGTGTGGCTATCTGTCTTCCTGTACCCGCCTGCAACATCACTTCTCTCTCCCCCGTCCTTGTCCTCCATTGGCTCCCCCAGGTCCAGCTCCTCGTTAAACATGTCCTTCTTGTCCTCCAGATTGAGCTCAGGGTCAGCGTAGGCAATCAGGTCGAACTTACCCGACAGCAGGAAGTCATCGAGGTGCAGGTCGTTAGGACCCAGATCCAGGTCCTCTTTACCTGAAGCAGATGATTTATTATGTATTATTTACACAGATGACACAAGTTTCCCGTTTTTACTGATCAATATTTGGATAGTAATTCAAGTAATTTCAAAATGGCCGATTCTATTGACGCTGAACAGATCTGACATCACGTGACTTCTGACTCATGAGGACTCAGTACTGCATAGCCCAACTGGTAATCAAATATCATGGTGAGTAGAAACAATCTAATTCTTCTGCCTAACAAGATGTGACTCGTACCGTCTTCAGGGTCGAGGTTCAGGTTGAGGTCAACCAGATCTTTCACCTCCACGTCCTCAAGGTCCTTCACGGCAGACTCCTCTCCCTCCATGTGCTCCTCAATCCCATCAGCCACTGGGAGAGTTGACTCTGGGCCACTTTGAGTCAGAGCGGTCGTGTGGCTGAGGTGCTGCTGGTTCAGCTGCTCCACCATCACCATCTGTGCACCCATAGGGGTCGTGACCATCCTAGTGCCCTGAATGGGCCTGACCGTGGAGGGCTGGAGGGCTCTGGGGTACAGCAGTGGGGCCTCGGCCGGAGGGAAGGGCAGCCTCAGGCGATTCTCAGGGGCCCTGTGTCGGAGCTCAATGTAGGGCTGGCCCCTGATGCTGTGCTGCTGGATGGGGAGGGAACGTGGGAGGAACGGCTGGGGGGCACCTGAGGGGGGAGGCAGGGGCAGAATCAGCATCTTCATAAAATCTTTAATAATAATTATAAATATCATTTTTAATAAGTGATGGGGAAAAACTAACATTTCAAGTAGACTAGAAAACATGATGTAGAAATACAGAGTCGAGTAGATGACAAAACTAAACAGTTTGTTTTCACTCTTCACTCATTAATCAATCAAACAGTCCATGGTGCGTATCAAACCTGGCATCATGTGTGGGTGAGTGTTGGGAGTGGGGAGGGGTCGGATGCCAGTGAAGTCTCCAGGCATCGGTCTCCTCATCTGGATCGGGACTCCCTCTACTGCACCGAGCCCAGAACCAAGCATCGAACCCTGGGGAGGTCCCAAAAATGAGTCCTGGAGAACTTGAGCTCCTGGGGGAACAGTGAACCTGGAGAACAGGAGAGACGAGTTCAGACCACATCCTCAGATCACCTCAGGACCAGGTTTGGTTTATCCTCTCACCTCAGGACTGGTCCTCGATCAGCCAGCTCTCTGGGGAGGCTGTACCTGGTGAACGGAGCCTCGCTGGGCGTGAAGCTTCTCTGCCTCTCCCCCGAGAATCCTCCAGGGAACCTCGGAGCTGGAGCCACCGCAAGACCTCCAGGCCTCACTGTCCCAGGGTAGGGAGGTGGGGGGCGTGGAAACAATTCTGCTGGAAGAGCGGAATGGGCGGCAGAGTTGTCCTGAGACCAGTGACGGGGTATTCCTGAACCAGGAGCAGGTGGAACAGCAAGGGACGAAGCTGGTCCTGAAGCTGCTTCCTGGAGACCTTTCTCCTGACGTAGCGCACTCTTCTGCTGCTGCTGCCTCAGGAGGAGCTGACGCAGCCGCTGACGCTGCACCGGAGCAGAGAGAGAACACAGTCGGGCTATGCTTTGTCACACGTCTATGATAATACCTGTAGAACTGTTTACGTGATTAAAAAAAAGTGTTATATCGCAATATTAATGAAATAGCGATGTAACAACATATGATGCATTTACGTTCCTCAGCACGTCACCAGCCCAAACTGTGCATCTCTACGTCAGTCTGCTTTCTCTACTGGTAGTTGAATGTAAACCGTTCAATGTTAGAGTTTGGGGGTTGATGTGTGCACATATAGCTTTATGGAAATCTGATCTGCTAAAAAAATCATCTGGTCACACTAGTATGTGTGTGATTGTGAGAGAGATAGAGAGAGGGAGACAGACTAACTATCTTTCTTTATCCTCAGGAGTGTGAAGGACGATTGACAGAGCAGTTGGAAATATCGTGATATAATTTTGAGGTTATATCGGCCCCCCCCAGTACACAGCAAGACGGTACAGATCAATCACCTGTCCTACCTGTCTCAACTTCTCCTCTGAGTCACCAGGCTGCGGCAGTATGCTCATTGGTCCATCTAAAGAGGCCAAACCCAGCACTGCCATTTCATCGGCTGCTGTCTTGTCCATCTGTGAAAGGCCAGGTGTCATGTGACCCTGCTCAAAGGGGTCGTGACCTGGAGTGTGACCAGAGAAGCCATCCTCTGACATCCCAGGTTGCTTTGAGGTCTGACTGCTGGGGGTTCTGGGAAAGGAGTCCTGTTGTTTTCCTGGAGACTGAAGAGAGAAAATTTGACTCAGACTATGACTTGTGTACACTGCAGTAGAGATGTGTGAACTGCAGTACAGACCCCACGTACCTGGTGGGGTGTCGGTGTGGAGGGTTGCAGGGTGTAGGGGTCCTGCGAGGGTCGTGGTGTGCCGATGGGCTGGGCGTAGGGGTCGCTGCTCCGCTGACTCCCTGGTGATTGAGGGACACGCTCAGTGCCAGAGGGGCGGGGCATACCTGGGTGGGAGGAGTAAGCGTCGAGGGTTGGATGGGAGGGGGATGGACGGCGGTTAGCAGGCTGCTGGTTGAACTGGTCCATTTGCAGCGTCGGAGGGGGGGTGAGGTAGGAGGGATCAGAGTGTGGACGTGGTGTACCGGTGGCCAGAGGGTTAGTGTAGGGGTCAGGAGAGGGTCTGGAGGTCAAAGGTGAGTGCTGGGTGAA
The DNA here is from genome assembly GCA_016801935.1 of Platichthys stellatus. Taxonomy (NCBI): domain Eukaryota; kingdom Metazoa; phylum Chordata; class Actinopteri; order Pleuronectiformes; family Pleuronectidae; genus Platichthys; species Platichthys stellatus. The sequence continues at coordinate 916,217 of JAFBJV010031611.1, read as the reverse complement.
GGGGTCGGGGATCTGCTGGCAGTGGTCGGGTCTGGGGGTTCCGGGTGTCTGGGTGTAGGGGCTGCGATGGGGTGAGCCCAGCCCTGAGAGTGGACTGGAGGGGAAAGAGGGGTCCTGCATCTGGGGGAGGACAAAGCCCAGGTCTGTGGGTCTCCTTCCCGCTCCTCCTTCGCCTGCTCCTGCCCCCGTGTTTCCAAACATCTCCTGCTGGGGAGGCATGGGGGCTTTAAACACCAGTTCACCGACCCGCCCATACAATTCAGACGCTACACGGAGTTTACTGCTGTTGTGAGGAGTCCTCTGGAAGGTTTCAGCTGTTCGGACACTGACGTGTCTGACTGCATGGTCAGGAGCGGAGCCAGAAGGAGGGTAACAGTTACCTGGTGGAGGACCAAGGGCCCTGGAGTTGTCGCAGCCTTTGGAGTCGGGGGAAGGAGCGGGAGAACCAAAGGTATCGTGGGCCGGGGAGGCACTAAGGGAGTTACGACGCTGCTGCTGGTGGGGCGGCAGACCACCAGGCTGGGAGGCGGCAGGGCGGGGCGTCCCTACTACCTTACTGTAAGGATCCCATGGAGAGGAGGGGCGGGAGGAGGGCGGGGAGAACATCTGCGACCAGGGGGGGGGGGGGGGGGGGGGGGGGGGGAGGGGAGGAGGGGTGAGGGGAGTGAGGGAGTGAGGAGAAGCCAGAGAGGGGTGGAGCTTGCGGTCTGAGGAAGACGTTGTCGACCAGTCCTGAACCCTCACCTGCCCCCTGCAGGAGCGAGTGCCTCGACAGCCCCTCCCTGGGGTGAGGGTGTGCAGGGGAGGCCGGCTGCTGCGTGGGGGTCATGGGGCTGCGGCTGTCGCTCTCTGGGGACAGTTGACCAATCAGACGCTGACTTGCCAACAGACGCTGCTGTTGCAGCTGTTCATTCTTCACCTGCTCCAACTTCTGAGTCGCCTCGATCTTCGCCAGCTGTTTACTCTTCTGACGCATTTGCTGCAAGGGGAGAGAGAAAGAGAGCGAGAGAGAGAGAGAGAGAGAGAGAGAGAGAGAGAGAGAGAGAGAGAGAGAGAGAGAGAGAGAGAGAGAGAGAGAGAGAGAGAGAGAGATGTGTGTCAGGTGAGAGTCAGCATGATCATCAGTTTCTACATGGCAGCTGGTACAGCTTGCTTTCCCTCCCCCTCCACCCTGTGTGAACCGTGTGCAGACGACAGTTGATCAGAGTGAAATCTAAAGCGTGTGTGGACGAGCTTGGCACTGACTCGGAACAGGAAGAGGATTTCAGAGGATCATGATCCAGGAAGTCTGCTTCAAACAGTTTCACTTTGAAATCTTACCAGAGCTGGTTTGCCACCTCCTGCTACAGGTGCTTGGTGAGGACAATCTTTATCTGTTGGTGATTTTAGGACTTTGCTTTGGGGGAGATTTTCCTGCCTCTTCTTACCGGCTCCCCATCTGTCTTTAACCTCTCCCTTTTCAATGACAATTACATCAGGCATTAGTGTAAGTGAGCAGGTACACACACGCACACACACACACACACACACAATAGCTTATAGACTCTCATGCCCCAGTTACAGTCATGTGACCACCTCCACTCTCAACTGTCTCCACAGCCTTATGACATGCAGCATGAGGGTTAGCATGGTTACTACTCAGAGTGGGAAACCAACACCAGCCTGTCACAGCTGGAGGTGAAACAAACTGTGTGGAAAACAGGACGTCAGGAATTCTGTGGTTTTGTGTCTATGAACTGAAAACATGCTCAAACTTTATTATGATTTAACGTGTGGAGAAAAAACATTCTGTGGTCTAACAGTTTGTCGATATGACTCGGTGTTGGTTTCCTCTCAGGATGATCTGTTGAAGACAAATTCTGAACCTCTGCTCACCTGTCTGAGCTTCCACTCCTGCTCCTGCTCCGACTCTTTGGGCCTCAGTGGGTCCCTGAAGTCCCCCTCCATGTCCATGGAAGCGGGGTCATACTGTCCCAGCTGCACCGGCGGTGACAGTGGCGGCGGCGGCTGAGGCGGCGGCTGAGGCGGCGGCTGAGGGGGCAGGCTGCGTTTCAGCGGGTCGTTGGGAAATTGCACCTTGTTAATACGGTGAGCCGCTCGGTTGTCTCGAGCTTTTTGCTGCAAGAGAGAGAAAACACATGGTTCACACAGATGGTCGAGACAGAAAGCCACGTGTAACGATACCTAGAGACAGCGCTTGCTGTTCCTGAGCAGTTTGACCTGGTTGATGATGAAGTCTTTAGGAAACAGCTGCAGTCTCTTCTAAAATGATCCTCATACACATCAATCATTTACTTTACTGATGTAAAAGTAAGAAAATGATTGTGTGCTAAGTGTTATCTGGTGTTTTTTACAGTGGCCCTGAGAGATCAACGCACTGCAACCTAACAAAACACATGCGGGGAGACAAAACATATACTCACCACAAAGGGTGCTCTGTCCTGAGAGCTGGCTTTTCTCCACAGCTTCGCAATCTGCTTCACCCTGGTGGACCAGTCTGACACACACACACAGTAAAGCAGCAATAACTATTTCAATTCTTTACACCGAACTGTTTTAACCACTGTGTTTATATATATGCATATAACTGTACCAGGATGCTGCTCCCTCAGCTGGGGGAAGTTAGTATTACAGTAGAGGACCGGGGCGACAGTAGCAAGCTCTCCCAGCGTTTCTTCTTTCTCCCACTTCAACATGCCCCTCTGAGCCGTCGACATCACATCCTGCGTGCTCTCTCCAGCTGGCTGCTGATTGGTTGAGGTCAGCCCAGGGGTGGGGCCTGTCGATGCACTCAGGGCAGGTCCTCCAGTGGGGGGCATCCTAAAGCCTGCTGGAGCCTGGGCCCCGCTGGACGTCATGGGATTGTTTTGAAAGTGAGGAGCAGCTCCCATCAGGCCATTCATCAGCGGCAGACATGGAAACGAAGCAGCTGCTCACAGGCAGAGTTTGTTTGTTACTGTGACGTCACTAATGATCAGTGTAGAAAACAACTGAAGGACCGATAACGAAATAAATATCCAAGACATCAGTGAGTGGTGTGTGTACCTGGGTGGTGGGTGTGTGTCTTGCTCCCAGCAGCACTGTGTGTGTGTCGGTTTTGCTGTGGTTGGTTGTTGCTGCTGTTTGGACTGAGAACAGCAGTGAACACCTCCTCCACGTCCTTCCCCTCCAGCTCTACACACACACACACACATTAGTTTTCTGTGCTCGTGGACAGTTTGCAGTTCTCAGTTGAGTGTGACTCTCAGTCTTACCTGGGATTTTGAAGAGTCTGCTGAGGATGGCGCCTGAAACAAAACGTTTCTCATCAGATGCTGATCAATAAGTAATCAATACTCTGTGTGTTCATTCACTGGTAGATCTCTTCTACACACAATCTCTAAAACTTCTTTGGGCGCCACTTAAAACTCACCATCAGTCACCATTTTGTCCAGCTCAGGACTCAAGATAGCATCCAGCTGCTCTTCTTGCATTGCCCTCTGGCCTCGACCACCGCTTCCTGTTGGCTCACAGGTCCAAGACGAGTCATCGGCCATGGAGCTGATGTCCAGTCCAGCTGAGAGACAGACAGAGAGAAGAAGAGTGAGTGTTTCTGGAGCTGAGGAAGAACACCAGACAGGGTTATCTGGAGAAGAAGAGTCAGTGTTATCTGGAGGAGAAGAGTCAGTGTTATCTGGAGGAGAAGAGTCAGTGTTATCTGGAGAAGGAGAAGGAGAGTCAGTGTTATCTGGAGGAGAAGAGTCAGTGTTATCTGGAGGAGAAGAGTCAGTGTTATCTGGAGAAGGAGAAGAAGAGTCAGTGTTATCTGGAGAAGGAGAAGAAGAGTCAGTGTTATCTGGAGGAGAAGAGTCAGTGTTATCTGGAGGAGAAGAAGAAGAGTCAGTGGTATCTGGAGAAGGAGAAGAGTCAGTGTTATCTGGAGAAGGAGAAGAGTCAGTGTTATCTGGAGAAGGAGAAGAGTCAGTGTTAATCTGGAGAAGAAGAGTCACTGTTATCTGGAGAAGGAGAAGAGTCAGTGTTATCTGGAGAAGGAGAAGGAGAAGGAGAGTCAGTGTTATCTGGAGGAGAAGAGTCAGTGTTATCTGGAGTAGAAGAGTCAGTGTTATCTGGAGGAGAAGAGTTATCTGGAGGAGAAGAAGAAGAGTCAGTGTTATCTGGAGAAGGAGAAGAAGAGTCAGTGTTATCTGGAGGAGAAGAGTCAGTGTTATCTGGAGAAGGAGAAGAAGAGTCACTGTTATCTGGAGAAGGAGAAGAGTCAGTGTTCTCTGGAGAAGAAGAGTCAGTGTTATCTGGAGTAGAAGAGTCAGTGTTATCTGGAGGAGAAGAGTCAGTGTCATCTGGAGAAGAAGAGTCAGTGTTATCTGGAGAAGAAGAGTTACTGTTATCTGGAGAAGGAGAAGAGTCAGTGTTATCTGGAGAAGGAGAAGGAGAAGAAGAGTCAGTGTTATCTGGAGGAGAAGAAGAAGAGTCAGTGTTATCTGGAGGAGAAGAAGAAGAGTCAGTGTTATCTGTAGGAGAAGAAGAGTCAGTGTTATCTGGAGAAGGAGAAGAAGAGTCAGTGTTATCTGGAGGAGGAGAGTCAGTGTTATCTGGAGGAGAAGAGTCAGTGTTATCTGGAGGAGAAGAAGAAGAGTCAGTGTTATCTGGAGAAGGAGAAGAAGAGTCAGTGTTATCTGGAGGAGAAGAAGAAGAGTCAGTGTTATCTGGAGAAGGAGAAGAAGAGTCAGTGTTATCTGGAGGAGGAGAGTCAGTGTCATCTGGAGACGGAGAAGAAGAGTCAGTGTTATCTGGAGGAGAAGAGTCATGATGTCTTACCAAACGGAGAGGGGGAGCGCTCAACCTGGAACTGACCTGAAAACAAATACACAAAGTCACTATTTAGGATTTAGTTGTCCGGCAGTGATGGCGCCCTCTGTGGACCAGCTGACAAATATCACAGAACATTCTTTACTGCTCATGAGGATCAGTTTTAAAGTCAGAAAGTTTGATTGGAGACTATAGAGTTCAACAAAAGGATGTTTATTAAACATCACATGACGAGAAGAGACAGCGCGAATGAAGAGCTCTGGTGACGTGTACCTGTGTGTCCTGTCGCCAGGATGTGAGGGTCAGTGCTGAGAACATCAGACAGATCCACAAGAGCTTCCTCCGAGAAGGCTGACACACACACACACACACACACAATGAGCCACTGATAAAGACTGAAAAGAGAAAATAACTTTGTAAACAAATTAAAACTCACGCAGTGTTCCTTGTTTATTGTTGGTTGCCATGGCACCGACCAAAACTGTGGTAGGGGAGGGGCCATGTATACCAGGGGCGGGGCTTTTCAGTTTACCCACTGCTGCTCCCAACTGGCTTCCTGCGGTCTCTGGCCCCGCCCTCCTGTCCACCTGCCGGCTCCGGTCCAGAAGATCCCGACCAAAGAACGCTTCCTGGACGAGAGGGAGAGCCAATCAGGACCCTGGGATTCAATTTGTGTGTGTGTGTGTCTGTGTGAGAATGTGCATTACCTGGAGATAAGATGGAAAAGCCTCCTCCAGCTTCGTCTTCTTCTTCCTGTACCTCTTCTTCGCCTTCTCCATCGCCTGGTCAGCAGCAGATGCCATCTCCATGACAACATCAGCCCCCAACAGGGCTGATTGGATAAAACATTCATCATTAATGTTTTCACTGCGTGTTGTTGTTCTGACACACAGCCCTGTGTTAGTGACATCAACGTGAACTTGTGATGGAGGCGTGTCCACAGCAGCAGGTGTCTCACCTTCGTCTCGGCTCAACCGCGTCTCGGTGGAATCTTTCCTGCACAGTTTGATTCTGCTCGGACCGGCCTTCCCTCCACGCTGCCGCACCATGAACCCCCCGATACCTGGGTCACAGAGACGGGAAGCGATGAAGACAGGAAGCTAAGTGAGTTGAACGGTTTTACTTCCTGTTGTTTGTCATGTTCATCGTCAGTTAGAAAACACGACTCCTGGGAATCAATTTCAAACCTACTTCCTGTTTGCCCAGAAAACTGAGACTTACACTTTCACCTTTAACCCCAGTTATCCATCCAGGGAAAAACCAGGAGACGACAACACACGTTTACACAAAAGGATCAGCTCCTCACCAGGCCTGTACGGTTTCCTCTTCCTCTTGCCGTCGGTAACCTCCGGCTCCTTGGTGACGTCATCGTCGGGGGCATGGTCTCGCTCGGGGCTTGAGTCAGACTTCATCTCACACTCCAAGTCACCTGATAATCACACACACACACACACATCAACCAGGAAGTCGCTGCCTCAGCCTATCCCAGACAGACAGACCTTCTTGCTGGATGTGTACATCAACATCCTCCCGACCAGCGAGAGAGAGACTAAAACATAAAACCATGATAACTTCCTTTGAGACTCAGAAATCACTTGGCTGTGTCTGATGAGCTCGTAAACATCCGTTCCTCCAGCACGGATGACAAGTGTTTGTTGTTTTGTGAGCCTGCATCATCTCAGTGACTGTCCTAACAAGTACAAAGATACATATTCGTGTTTCACGTGAGTGACCTCTGACCTCTGTGATCAAGCTCAGTAGGGTGGTCGGGGTCTGGCGGGGTCTGGAGGACAGAGACACTGTTCTGATTGATGATCCTCAGCTTCAGTTTGGGTTTACACCTGCAGACAGGAAACAGCTGATCAGTGTTATGACTCATCACCACAAACAGCAAAGAACACCAGGGCAGCGAGTTTACCTGCGATACCGGCGCGGTGACATCAGAGGTTCAACCAGAGACTGGAGGTGAGACAGACCCGACTCTGTGAGACACACTCCGTCCTGAGTGTAGGTCTTCGTTTCTAAACACACACACACACACACACACACTTACTGAAACATGATAATAAGCATTTGTTTATAGTGATATCAATGAGTAACGTTAACATGGAATGTAAAGCATGATTGGCTGTTGCCTGTTCTGAAGCGCAGCCACCAAAGTCAAAAGCTGCTTCAGACAAAGAGTGAGACTCAGTTCCTCCTCCTGAGCTCCTGTATAAAGTCTAGAACCAGGAGCAGCGTGAACAGCAGAGGATCCTCCACTGAGTGAGTGTTGGGGGGGGGGGATTCTAACACGGGACACAAACATGAAGAAACTAAAACAAATCTTGAGTTTGTGGTGATCAGAGCTGACGATGGTGTCAGGTGATGTAAACATGATCACATGACCTCTGCGAAGGTCACAGGTCACTTCCTGTGTGTGTCTGCTGCAGCCGGCTGCTCCACCTCTCACCTGAACCACGAGGAGGATCTGATGCAAACTCTGTGGAAACTCATGAACCAGCAGCGTTTCTCACCTGGTTCCCTCACCCTGGAGACAATCTGAGCCACGAAGGGAGAATCGAAACTGTCTGAGCACCCTGAGAGAGAGAGAGAGAGAGAGAGAGAGAGAGAGAGAGAGAGAGA
>JAFBJV010031611.1:880966-905147 GCA_016801935.1 Platichthys stellatus | reverse complement strand
GGTGCCCGGGGGGGGAGGGGGGGCGGGCTGGGGGAGGAGAGGTGTAGGAGGGAGGGGGGAGGAGTCGTTGAGGTCATCAGCTCCATCACCTCCTTGTCAAAGGAGGAGTCCAGCTCCAGGACAGGGCTCAATGGTTCCTCCTCTTCCACATCTGATTGGTCCACTAGCTTAGCACCCTCCCTCTCCTCTTGATCCATCCTATCTATCTCTCCCGCCTCTTCTTCTTCTTCTTCTTCTTCTTCTTCCTCCTCCTCCTCCTCCTCGTCCTCCTCCTCAACCGGCCTCTCCCTCATTGGTTGTTGCCCAGCGCACCCCTCAGGATCTGTCCGGTCGGGGGCAGGCTGTGGTCTTTCAGGAAGCTCCTCCTCCTTCAGTAAAGGCTCAGCAAGTGACTGGTGCTCATCTTTGGTGGGTTCTGTTGCCGCAGCAACAGGTTCTTGGCTCTGTGATTGACTGGAAACTATTTTGTTCTCAAGCCCCGCCTCTGCTGCTGTCCCAGTCCCGTCTCCTCTTTGACTGGTTTGCTGCCCTTTCTGGGGGAGGTCCTCCAGAGGAAGATATGGTGGACATGGAGTGTGGGGGGAGCAGGAGGGGGGTAAGGCAGTGCTGGAAGGGGAGGCCCTAAGAGGTCCAGCTCTAGAAGGAGATGGTTGTGCAAGGAGGGGTGAGACAGAGTGTGGCAGAAGAGGAATGGGGTGGGAAGGAGCCGGCTGAGGGAGTAAGGGGGAGGAGACAGCAGTGTTGGGAGGAACCTGCTCCAGATCATCTTCTTCCTGTGATGTCTCAACAGGCTCTTTCTCTTCTGGTCTCTCCTTTATGTGATGAAACACCACCTCCTCCACTTCCTTCACCTCCTCCATCTCTTCCACCTCCTTCACTTCACCAACTTCTTCCTTCACTTCGTCCACCTCCTTTTGCTCTGGAGCTTCACTGTCTATCTCCTCCTCTTCAGTCTTTTTCTCCACCTCCTGCTTCTCAACCATGCTGATGTCTGAAGAAACAAAAACACGTATTAACTCAGCACTTTTGAGATGATTCAACAGACACTGACACACGCACACTTCTTTAGTGAAACTCACCCTCAGTAGCTGCAGAATTACTCTCTGTTGCTGTGTCTTGCTGGGGGCTGGAACCAGACCAAACTTCCCGGCTTCCAGGACCAGCATCAGACTGAACAAGGCTAACAGGACCAGGACAAGGGCTTTTTTCACACCGCACAGGACTAGCAGGATTAGGGCTAACCGGAGTAGGACCAGGGCTAGCCACACACTTCATTGTGGCATCGGGAACAGGACTGGATCTAATTTCTGGCTGCACAGGGCTGACAGGACCCGGACTTGGGGAGGTTGGTGTATAACCTCGATCCATGGGACCACAAACAGGACTTTTAGCTGGGCTACTGTGCACGGAGTTGTCTTGAGTGTGTGGCACGGGGGTAGAATATGCCTGAGCAGGACTGAACTGTGAGGGGACAGGGAGTGGGGGACTAGCAGGTGTTTCACTAGTGTGACTAGTGCTAGGCATTACAGTGTTATCCTGAGTGGGGCTAGAAGAGACAGGACTAGAATGGCCGACACTAGCCTGAATTGAAGTAACATTAACAGAGGGGGGCGCTCCTTGACCCAAGGGCCTTACCAAGGCAGTATTTTGTTGGTTTTCAGGAGCTGACCTGTCAGGGTCTGGGTGTTGACTAACTGGGATCTGGTCAACCTGGCTCAGACTAGCCTGGTTGAAGCTAGCAGCAGGTGAATCATCAAGTAGGGAGCTGGAAGGTTCTGGACTCATCTGGATGATTCTGTCTGAAGACACATGAACAGGATCAAGGTGAGCTGCACTCTGAAGAACAGCGCTCTGTATAATAGAACTGGCCAAGGTGTCCATATCAGGATTTGAGCCAACAATAGAGGGGCTCAGATGTGCCGTAAGGCCAGAAGTGGTTCCAGTGTCGAGAGATGGGCTATAATGTGGGCTACCTGCAGGGCTATGATAGGTTTCACTGGCCTGTGCTCGTCTGTGAGGTGGGCTAACACAAGCAACAATTAATGAGGGACTCTGTCTTTTGAGAGGACCTGAGTGGATACAATTAGAGGTGCTCTGTGTGTGAATAGGACTAGCTTGACCAGCAGGACTAGACCTAGGTGGACTGTGGATGACGCCAACATCTATTATGCTAGCCAGGTGAGGACCTGCCTGGCCACTGCAGTCTGATGTTAAGTTGCTCAGACTTTGACTAACAGAGTCAGTAAATGGGCTAGTACCAGTCAGCAAACAGTGTGGAGGACTAACACTAGCAGGAGTAGTCTGTGAAGAATTGCAGCTAGATTGGACATTTAAGGGACTTAACTGAAAAGGATGTGTGGGTCTTTGGCTCATCTGGTTTTGTGTGAGCTTCAAACAACTCCCCACAGTGAGCCTGGCTCTCTCTGAAGCATCAATGGTGCCCATCAGACTGTAGCTACTGTTAGTGTCTGTGTGGACTGGGTCAGCATTAGTAGCATTTGTTTGAGCTTGACTGCTGGGCAAGGAGTTAGGATAACCAGCTTCTGACTGAATAAGTAGAGTTGGTTGGTTGACGGCTACTTCAATCTCTTCATCCTGACAAGAGGGGGGGTGGACGGGTCCAGCCAATATGGCTGAGGGGTTACTCTCGGAAGCTAAAGGGCTTACGTGGGCAGGGCTTGTTTCAGTTTGCATGGAGCAAGCAAAAGCCTGAAGAGAGTTGGCAGGACTAGTAGGCATTTCACTGGTATGTGTAGGGCTTGTACTAGCGCGGATATGTATGGGGCTAGCCTTACCTTCCATGCAGCCTGGGAGTCTGTCATGAGAAGGCCTCTGATGAATGTGGCTAGCTAGGTGAGGATCTTCCTCAGTTTCATTAGCACAAGGTGAGAAAGTTAGGCTACTGTGTTCCGCTGAAGTGCTAATGTGAACAAGGCTTTCTGGTGCAGGGACATGGCTTGGGCTGGACTGGTCAGGGCTATGCATGCTACTTGGAACAGGGCTAAGCTGGTTTGGAAGTTGGCCATCAGGGAAAGCAGTGGACAGTTCATATGAGCTTCTTTCAGGTAGGCCATTAACGTTTGAACTTAGCAGGGTAGGAATATGGTCCAAAGACTTAAATCCTTTGTTATTGGTTTCAGTGGATTCCTCAGTGATTCTTGACTGTGCAGTAAGCCGAGAGGGAAGCAGGTTAAGCTGAAAAGGACTAAGAGGCAGTACAGAGTGTGCTTTAACTGGGCTAGCAGGCTGTGACAGACTACACTGTGTGGGTCTAAGTGGGGACAGTGATGGGCTACAAGGAGCTGAAATAGACCTCAACGATGCATGTTGTATACCTGTCTGGGTCAACCTACAGTAGACTGGTGAAGGGTCCTGGTTCAGTGTAGAAATGTCCCGTGAAGTCCCACATCGCAGGTGAGTAGAGTTGCATAATCCTGGGCTTTCCTGGTCCAGTGTAGACTCAGCACCCTGTATGGGACTATGTGGAGTTGAGGTGCAAATTTGTGCAGGACTATGTGACGTAGAGCTATGCCATCTTTGAGGGGAACTGTGCTGAGGTGGATTGATGATGATGTTTGTAGGACTACATGGTCTATCATGTGTCTGTATGGTGATGTCCTGTGTGGGAATCTGAAGTGGAGGGCTGTCCTGTGGAGAACTATGCCCTTCCTGGGTCTGACTGTTTGGTGGTGGGCTGTGTGTAAGGCCACAAAGAAGGGAACTACCCTGTGTTGGACTCTGGTGAGACTCTGTGGCTGTAAGCTGCTCCTCAGTGGAATTCTGAGTAGGGCTAGTGGAGGTGCAACTCTGTGTAGGGCTTCCTTTATGAAGTTCTGTTGGACCGCGATAAGCATGTGTAGGGCTATGTTGAAGCAATGATGTGCTACAGGGAGACGGGGTTTGTCTTTCTTGGAGTTCTGCTGGTTGCAACTGTGGCAGAGGTTTTGCAGTATCATGGCCAAATGGCAATAGCCTTGTTTCAAGCTCTATTGCCCCAGGGTGAGAGGGTGGTTCAATTACTTGGGGGTCTGTTTGATTAGAATAAGAGGGAGTGGGAATTTCTAGGGAATTTCTTGGATGAGTAGGTGCAGGACTTTCTTGAAGCTCTGAAGGATCAGGGTGAACAGATTCAGGACTTTCTTGGAGCTCTGAAGGATCAGGGTGAGCAGGTGCAGGACTTTCTTGGAGTTCTGAAGGACCAGGGTGAGCAGGTGCAGGACTTTCTTGGAGCTCTGAAGGATCAGGGTTAATAGGTGCAGGACTTTCTTGGAGTTCTGAAGGATCAGGGTGAACAGGTGCAGGACTTTTTTGGAGTTCTGAAGGATCAGGGTTAGCAGGTGCAGGACTTTCTTGGAGCTCTGAAGTATCAGGGTGAGCAGGTGCATGACTTGCTTTGAGCTCTGAATGATCAGGATGAGCAGGTGCAGGACTTGCTTGGAGCTCTGAAGGATCAAGGTGAACAGGTGCAGGACTTTCTTGGCGCTCTGAAGGATCAGGGTAAGCAGGTGCAGGACTTTCTTGGAGCTCTGAAGGATCAGGGTTAGTAGGTGCAGGACTTTCTTGAAGCTCTGAAGGATCACGATTAACAGTTGCAGGACTTTTTTGGAGCTCTGATGTTTCAGGGTTAGCAGGTGCAGGACTTTCTTGGAGCTCTGAAGGATCAAGGTGAGCAGGTGCAGGACTTTCTTGGAGTTCTGAAGGATCAGGGTGAGCAGGTGAAGGACTTTCTTGGAGCTCTGATGGATCAAGGAGAGACGGAGCAGGACTCTGTTGGATATCTAGTGGATCCGGATAGGTAGTGGTAGGACTTTGTTTGAGCACTGAAGGATCAGGATGAGTAGGTGCAAGACTTTCTTGGAGCTCTGAAGGATCAGGGTGGGCAGGTGCAGGACTTTCTAGAAGCTCTGAAGGAACAGGGTGAGCAGGTGCAGGACTTACTTGGAGCTGTGAAGGATCAGGGTGATCAAGTACAGGACTTTCTTGGAGTTCTGAAGGATCTGGGTGAGCAGGTGATGGACTTTCTTGGTGTTCTGAAGGATCAGGGTGAGCAGGTGAAGGACTTTCTTGGAGCTCTGATGGATAAAGGAGAGATGGAGCAGGACTCTGTTGGATATCTAGTGGATCCAGGTGGGTAGGGGTAGGACTTTGTTTGAGCTCTGAAGGATCAGGATGAGTAGGGGAAAGACTTTCTTGAAGTACTAATGGATCAGGGAGAGATGGAGCAGGACTCTGTTGGATATCTGGTGAATCAGGGTGAGTAGATGCAGGACTTTCTTGGAGATCTGATTGATCAGGGTGAGCAGGTGCAGGACTTTCTTGGAGCTCTGAAGGATCAGGGTTAATAGGTGCAGGACTTTCTTGGAGATCTGATGGATCAGGGTGATAAAGTTCAGGACTTTCTTGGAGCTCTGATGGATCAGGGTGATCAAGTTCAGGACTTTCTTGGAGATCTGATGGATCAGGGTGATCAAGTTCAGGACTTTCTTGGAGCTCTGATGGATCAGGGTGATCAAGTTCAGGACTTTCTTGGAGCTCTGATGGATCAGGGTGATCAAGTTCAGGACTTTCTTGGAGCTCTGATGGATCAGGGTGATAAATTTCCGGACTTTCTTGGAGCTCTGATGGATCAGGATGATCAAGTTCAGGACTTTCTTGGAGCTCCGAAGTATCAGGGTAATCAAGTTCAGACTTTTCTTGGAGCTCTGATGGATCAGGGTGATCAAGTTCTGGACTTTCTTGGAGCTCCGAGGTATCAGGGTGATCAAGTTCAGGACTTTCTTTGAGCTCAAATGGATCAGGGTGATCAAGTTCAGGAGTTTCTTGGAGCTCCGAAGTATCAGGGTGATCAAGTTCAGGACTTTCTTGGAGCTCTGATGGATCAGGTTGATCAAGTTCAGGACTTTCTTGGAGCTCTGATGGATCAGGGTGAGTAGATGTAGGATGTTGAGTAAGTTCAGGGCTGGGTTGGAGCTCTAATGGATGTTGATTAGTAGGTGAAGGACTTTGCAGTGCTGATGGGTCAGGACGAGATGGTGTAAGACTTTGCAGTAATGGTGTGCACATGGATTTGGTAGGACTCTGTGTTGGTTCTAAGCAGTCGAGCTGGACTGGGCTAAGAGTGGAAGGACTCATGGGTGGATCCTGATTGCAGATTGTTGGCTGTGAAATGCTTAAAGGTGATGCCTGTGTGGAACTGATTGGCAGGGCTGGAGTGGGACTGTGTGGGATTAGACTGTTTGGAATTATATCCTCCTCCTGATGCCTGCAGGTGGAGCAGATGTAACTTTCAGACCCTGCCCTGCCCTCCCCAGTCTGGACAATACACGCTCTATGGACACACCTGTAACACAACACGGAAATAAAATGTTTATTTTAGCTCAATTTTAATCATCAATCCAAGAAAGTGTGCCTCAGTAGCCCAAAGATTGGAATTAACTTTGCAAATAGTTGTGCGTGTGTACCTATAGCAGCAAGTACAGGTGAGGTACTCCTCGGGTGTGTAGAGGTCAGGCGTGAGGCCACAGAGAGGGCAGGGCAGGGCTGGGTCACAAGACTCGCACAAAAACGGGTGATTGGCCCACTGGCCTGATGACCTCACACCGCAGTGACGGCAGGTTCTGCAATTCTGAAGAAATAGAGGTTTTGAGATCAAAAGAATGTCCGAAGATCAATACTGACACCAGAGTGTGTGTTTGTTCATCTCACATGGCAGCTCCAGCTCGTGCTCGGAGTGTGATCCAGAGGTGGTGTGAGACAGTGTCGGTGATAAGTTTTATCACAGCGCTCACACACCAGCAACACACCATCATCGCCTTGCAACCTAACACAGGGTGGTTGGGGGGGTACAGGGTTAACAGTATGTTGTTGTTTACATGTTTCCAATTTTTGGTTCTTAATGTTTTCATGCCCCCCCCATCAGTCTGATATCTCTGGATAAAATCATTCATTCATTCACAAGGACTCAAGAGATAAATTGATTATGCTTTGATGGTCAAAGGTCAACTTCACTGTGACCTCCTGAGTCTGGACAGATGGTGACGGTTTTACCTGCAGCTCTGACACACCCGACACTCAGGACACTGCCAGCCGGCCCGGCACAGGGGGGAGGGGGCCAGAGGGGGGTCCAGGCAGCTGCCATGGTAACAGTTACCACAGCAGCAACACATCAACAGCCTGCTGACATCACCGGAACCCGAACACAACACACACTGCGAAGATCCTGAGAGAGACAAGTCCGGATTTAGTACAAATGTTAATGTCTCCTCCTGAGCAGCTGATGAAGACCAGCAGGAGGAGCTGATGCTCCGGTCGCTGCCGTTACAACACCATAGAAGAAGAGGAGATCAAAAGAACTACAGGTGATGCTTGGTAATCGTGGTTTAGAGTCAGGGGACTCACAACCGTGTGTGTCTGTCTTGTGCACCTCGTGTGTGTACCTGTTTGTCTGTGTCTTGTACACAGTGTGTGTCTCTGGTTCCAGTCCTGATGAGCCCCGGCTGCAGCAGCACAGGGGAAGTGGTAGCTCCGCCCACAGCTAGTTTCCTGGCAACGCAGGGTTGCCCCGAGCCGACGGCAGAACGCACACGCCTGGACAGGTGAGAGAGGAGGCGGGGCTTAGTGAGGCTGGTTGAATCTTTGTTGTGCAGGTACTTATCAGATATTGATCAGATAGAAAGTGACCTGTGTGCTTCCTGAGTCGATGGCTTTGTCGACATAGAGCAGTGATTGGCCCTCGCCTCGACACACCCCCTCCGACCAAGCTGCACACTGCAGGTGAGCACAGCACTGACCTGCGTTCACACACACACAGTCAGGTTTACAAATCGAAACACACACACACACAGGTGGGGAAGATGAGGAACCCGTAACTTTCTGTACCTGTGGGGTCGAACAGTGATTGGACGTTGATGTCATGTGGGAGGCCGATAGGTCCAAGCTGCTCCACAAACTCTGAGGAAGACTCTGACAACACAAACAACAACACACATCAACACAGTGTGACCTCCGGACTCACACGTTGTTACTCTACACGTCCTGATTGGTAACATGCTCCTCGCTTTCAATCCATTCCACAAAAGAATTTTACGTCAATGCCTCAGAAGAGTTTGCTTCCTGTATTCGCCCCGAGAGCAGTGGTCATGTGACAGCTGTTTGTAATATGAATGTAGTGTACTCACCACACTGCTCCGGACTGCTGCACCTACACACAGACACAGACACACACACAAACACACACAGACACAGGTTAACTGACTTGATTATTATGGGAATGTCAATTCTTATCTAGGTGGGGTGACTTTGTATTGAGGGGTATAAACAGGACGTGAGGTTACTCACATGGGTGGGGCCTGGTTGTCACGATAGCAGTGGTCGTGGCAGTCGCTCTCTCGGTCCGAGGGCGCTCTGCGGCTCAGGATGTGGCGGGGGATGTAGCCGGGCGTCGGGCCGAACACCACCAGGCGGCCCTGGCCCAGAGGAAGCTTTTCATCATGGTAACAGAAGGCACACTGCTTCAGACTGTGAGACAAGGTGAACACAGGGAGAGAGTGAGTGTGTTCAGAGCTGGATGGGCAGACACACATACACAAACACACAAACACAAACAAACACACCGTCCCACCGTTTTTTGATGTGTTCGAGGCTGTGGCTGGGCGAACCCCTGGAGTCCTCTGACAGAGAGCGTTGGAACAGCAGGGACAGCGAGTCATCGTCCTCCAGCTGGGGACAGGGGGACACTAGGAGATTCGAGCAGAGACTCGGAGCTGGACTATGCCCCATGGAAATAACCCCAGGACTTGCCGCACACCCTTCTGTCTCCATGGGGACCCTGCAGGGACTACAGTCCACCTCTGTGGGGGCGGGGCTATGGCTTGGCCCGGGCCGGCCCTCCTCCACAGGATCAGGAGCTGGTCTGGGGGTTGAGGCGGGGCTCTGAACCGGACTGTGGTCCAGGGACAGGGAGGTGGGCAGGGGGCTGAGTCGAGGTTCTGGTCCAGGACTGTAGGTCGGGAGCTCGGCAGGAGGACCAGGGCTGGTTCTGTCCTTATCAGTACATTGGGCTGGTTCTGGGCTGGAGACTGGGATTGTGGGAACAAGTGGAACAGGGTCCAGCTTAGACTCTGGACTAAATCTTTCTTGGCTTGGTTCAGGGTCGGGGTTTGTGTTCGATTTCCTCCTGGAGGATGATCGACGGCTTCCTGTGGTCTTCTCCGTCACCTCTGTGAACCACAAATACAAACAATGAACCACAGAACTGTAACATGAAACCAGGTCATGTCCCATGTGCCGTCCGTGTCACACATGTGAAAGAAGGTGTGTTTGAGTTCTAAACCCTGTTACACACCCGTCTTGTGGGCGGATTTCTTCTCCGTGGCGTCCATGCTCTTCTTGTCCTCTACCTGGGCTCGACCTCGACTCTGCCCCCTACACACACAGACACAGAGGAACACTCATGGTCACCTGTTTGTCACATGATCAGTATACCAAGCAGGGGTGGGTATTGGCATGAACCTCACGATACGATACGTATCCCGATACTTGGGTCACGATACGATACATATCACGATATTGCGATTTAAAGAGTTTATGTATTTCAGATTATATCGATCAGAGGACAAATTGAGTCAAAACCATTTCATTCATACAGACCTTTTTTTCCTCTAATCAAAATAAATAATAAAGTTAAAAAAACATAAACATTCTGAAATGGATCGACCTAAAACTTGTACTTCACTTGGTTTGTTTTCAGGTTTTTGTTCAGAAAAAGAATCTGATCGAGGTGCTCTGGGGTGAGTGTACTCCTCTGTGCAGTGATAATGTCCCCTGCAGTACTGTATTCACAGCGCGTCTTAACAACAAAATATCGATATATGGAGTTGAACAAATCGATATTTTATCGGCCAGCAAAGTATCGTGATATATTGCCGTATCGATTTTTTTACCCACCCCTAATACCAAGATATATCTTATGGCTGAAATATCAGCCTTATATATTTTAATTAAAGCCTGATTCAATAAATTAAGACAATTCACTGCGATACAAAAGTTTGTTGGAGATTAATTTGTGGAAGCAGCGGCAGTTTGGACTCCATCGCTGGCTAAAATGTTTTTATGACTGGATTCACCTGGAGCTGAAAACACTTCAAAACCTGATCAATATTTTTATGAAACAATAAAAAGTTGTGGAGTTGTGCGGCGTCTACCAACTTGTCACAGTCTCACTTACCTCTTCCTTGATTTGGGAGGTGGAGGAGGAGACGGAGGAGCAGGAGGGGCCAGGGGAGCAGATCGGCCGCTGCTCCCATCTTTCCGAGGTCGCCCACGGGACCGCCTCTCACTTAAGAGGCTTGAGGCAGCGGCTTTGGCCAGCTGAGCACTGCGACCGGCCCGAGTGACAGGTGGGGGCGGGCCCCTGTCACGAGGCTCCTGAGACTGAGCCTCAGATGGCATTCTGGGTCAAATCAAAAAAACGGAAAGAAAGGGGCTGAGATTTGAATTGTTTTAAAGACACAACAAATAAAATTCCTTTCTTTCATTCACAATCTGTAAAATTAATATTAAGAATATAAGTAATAAAGTATTTGTGTATATCCGCCTCCATACGAGACACACAGAATGAACATCTAAAAGCTTCGTATACACATAGTATTGATAATTGATTCATAATAATAACAATAATGTCATCAATGTGACCTGGATACACTTCAGAAAAAACAATGGATAACGTTTGTTGACATCTGTGCAGGTTGTGTCTAATGTAGCAGTGATGATCGAGGCTCCGCCCACACCAACACATTTGTCTTCCAGCCTCTGAATCGGAGACTCGTGTGAACTGATCTCGTTTCAGTTTGAAAACTCTGGGTTTGTGTTCGAGTCTGAACAGAAACTGAGACTTTAGGAAACGATGACGAAGACGTTCTCTTCCCGATTGGTTCTTATCAGTCACATGACTCGACTAGCAGCGGTGAATATAAAGCGTCGCTAACACTTCCAGTCAGTAGCACTTCCTGTCAGTAGCACTTCCTGTCAGTTACAGTTCCAGCTCGTCACCTTCACTGCGCCTCCTTCAGATGAGTTTCTGTTACTACGCAACCAGCTGCAGAGGAGACAACCTACTTCCTGTTTACACCACATGACCAGTGGACGTGAATGGTCACGTGATAAGAACCACTGTCCATCAGAGTCCAGTAAAATACAGCCGAGTGGCCCAGTCACCCTGTGACAACCTGTCCATCACAACAAGCAGATCATCCAGCCATCACAACACACCCCAGAACCCAAGGAGTCAACAGTAAACATCAGTGACCTTTGACCCCTGTAGTATTGATGTCTCAGTCTAATATCATTATTTGTATTTCAGAGTTTCGACTAAGTCACTTATGAAACTATCTCCAACTATGATTCATTATTAATTCGTCTGCAGATTATTTTCAATCAACAAGTGGTTATATTGATCACAGGTGATAATCAAGTTAGCCTCTAATCTCCGTGTGAGGAGCTGGGACCATTTTCAGTTTTCTGTTGATCATCTAATGGATTATTTATCTGCTGATATTTGTTTTAATGAAGGTTTGAACCCTGATGCCTCCTAACCACCGCCCCTGCTACCTGGGCCTATGGGGACAGCCTGAGGGGTGAGGGCCCCTGACCATCTCACCACTGCTCCTTTGCATCGTTAGTGTTTTCAGTGTCAGTGAAGCGTGGCCTCCGACAGCTCAACACGATGGACAGACACACACATGACTAGGACACTCTCACTACAACACAAAAACTGACGCTCCTGAATAAGTTGATTCAATTTAAAACTTCAAGGTAGTTTCTATTTCTTACGCTGAACTTTTTAAACCAGACACTACGATGAAGAGGACTTCCTGTTGTCATCACATACGTGGGCGGAGTCTCCTTATACTTGACTCTGATTGGTTTGTAGACTGCGTCTTTCTGTTTGAATGGAGAACATGAATGAAGTACTTAATTTGGTTGCCATGGTAGCATCATGCTGTATCACTAGCAGCATCAGCACCTTCAGGCGCAGTACTACAGTACTACAGTACTACAGCTGTACCGTACTTCCACACTAGTTCAAATCCTTGCACGTGTGATAAGTGGGTTCACACTCAGCTGACCTGTCTGCAGGTCTGAAACGAACCAGGTGTGAACGAGTCCTGGCTTCACACCAGTTTCCTACACACGAGGATTGAAGGATCAGAAAGTTGTTGGTGTGTTTTATTGATCTGATCCCAGCAGATCCTCTGGTGTGATCACCTGACACAACACCTTCAACTACAAACTCCACACAACTACACACATCTGATTACAACAGGTACATCTGTCATAACTACAGTGACGTCACTGATCACTCACACATCTGCTCTGATCGAGTTCAAACCTCCAGATGTTTCAGTTCTGCGTTTCTCTCAATTGTTGACGTCACAACTGAGTCAAACTACCTTTTTACTGATCAACAGTCAAAGTGACGCAGAACAGGTGACGTCACCTGAAGCTTCCGTTCACAGATCGATCATGGACACAGGCTGAGCCGCGGAAACACAGTTAGCTGTTAGCCGTTAGCTTCCTCGGACCGCCCAGTTGACTGATCACCTCTCTGTTAGCATTAGCATTAGCTGGCAGGCTAGCTGTTAGCGCGCACCAGAAACGAGCGCGTCCCGGCTCCTGTGGTCGAATCCCGCAGGCCCTCGAGCGCCCGGTGGACGCAGGGGCCGGAGCCCGACGCGAGGAGCAGGTTTCAGCGGATTCAGCCGCTCGGGCTCGACAGGACGAGGAAACGCGTCCTTACTGGTTTGATGAGATTCTCCTTTTCCTCTCCAGCTTTCCAACTTCAAGCGACGCGCTCACAGCAGCAGCGAACTTCTCCGCCGGATCACACCCGCGTCACAGCTCCGCCGGCACGAGCGGGTCCGAGCGAGCATTCCCGAGCGGCGGAGGCAGAAAACGATGCTTTTCTCGTGAAAGCTGGAGAAAATTAAAGTTGAAGCGGTCGTTCCGTCATGGAGGCCATGTTTGGGAACGACCGAAGCACCGCCTGTCAGCGCCAGCAGGAGAAGTAGGTCCGTGAAAACACTCGGTGCCGCCCGGAGCTCAGCCGCTTACCGGGCAGAGTTCATCTGTCACACCCGGTGGAGACGACGGTCCTCCGGGTGACGGTCTGAAGCGAGTCGCTTAATCCGAGTCCGCGTCTCACTCCGTTTCTGTGTCAGTCGAAAAAGTGTGTGACCCCGCGGAGGGATCTGGTTCAGCGCTGCTCTGGTGAGACGGCCTCTGTCATCAGACCTGAAATCCCGGACTGGAGTCTCCAGGATCCGGACTGCTGCTGCTGGAGGTGTTCCTCAGGGACCACATCACCACCAAAGGGTTTTATAATTAAAGTTAAATATATAATCATTAAATCATCATTATAGCTTCATCTTTATTAAACACAGTCATCCAATATCATTTATTAAATAATAGTTATAGGGCAGCAGCTCCCCGGGTAGAGCTGCCCCCCAATCAAGGCTAGGCCTCCCTCGTAGCGGGTGCAGCATGTCTCCCCCCTCTCTATCTGTCCTCTCCAAATAAAATAACACAAATTTAAATATATATTTAAAAAAAATTATAATAATACAGTCATCATATATCATGTCTTTATTGAATAATAGAGAGTCTTTAGAATTGTTAGAACCTTCATTACCACAAAACAACACTGTGGAACACTGAAGGTCCATAAAACGCACCTGGGCCTCCTCAGAACCTTCTGGTAATCATTAGATGATCCTTTGTATGACAACATAGATACCTGGAGGCTCCACTGGAACATCCATGTCTTCCACATCAGGGAAGTTTTATATGACCTGCAGATCCTCCTCAGTAGTCTCCAAATGAGCACAGGAATTCACATTACAATCTCGAGAACCTCCTAGATTAAAACCTCATTCACAATCAAGATCCATAGTAAGGTCCTCTGGACCCTTCCAGAACAGAAACAAGTATCAAGTATTTTCTTTATTACTCTCTTATCTTGTTCTGAGTCCCAGGTTCAGTATCAGTAAACAGGTTCAGTTCAGAAGTAAATCCGAACAACTCCTGCAATGCTAGAGCTTTTCCACCTGCTGAACTGATTTTACGTAAAATCCACTAAAACCTCCTCAGGGTTCCCAAGAACCTCCTTATGAACCATTACAACTTCCAAAGTAATCATTGAATCCACCTATTGCACCACTAGAACCCTCTAATGGACCAGGAGCCATCATGGATGGATATCCACCTGAGCAGTCGGCCAGCAGCTCGGAACATTTGCTGAGCTTGTCCTCCTAAATCTCTGTCGGCTCGTTTATACGCTCGCTGGCTGTCCAACCACAAGTCACCTGATCACAGTGTGTGGATCAATACATTAATCAGGTGCAAATACCTGAGCCCAACAATCTGGAGTCCTGATGACAAGTCCTGAGTAACGATTAGTCCCAAATCAGTAAAACATCAAATGTCCAGAGTAAGTACCAACAACTTCAAAGTAAGTACTGACAAGTACAAGTACAAATATCTGTATGTTGTACTGAAACAACTCAAATAAAGACACAATGAAATCCCACAAGTACAGAAGCTGTAATGATGAATAAAAACCTTATATATACAGCCTATGATAAAAACACATTCTGTATTTCCTGTATACGCTCCTGCTGACAGTGTTACTGAAGTTATGACCTGTTCCACTGTTGTCTATAAATATTGACACACTGACTGCAGTCGTTTATGATTCATCAACACACACACACACACACACACAGTTACTCACAGTTTGTGATTAAGTCACTTCTGGAAGTTAATCATACTCTAAATAAACCAAATCAGTGAAACAGAACACTTCTTTATGACGTATGTGAGGAAACAGAACAACATGTGCTGATCTGCCATGTTTCCTCACTGACATGCTAACATGCTAACACAGGGACTGAGCGCTGGAGGACATCTGTGCAAGAGACGAGTGAAGAGACGACCATCTCTACATCAGAAACATGAAAACAGATCCTCTCCTTGGCTTCGTGCTTGGAACAGTTTCAGAGTCTGGACTTGAACCTGCAACCGATGTGGTGTCAGCTCTGAGTGAAGACTGGAAACTTTCACTGATTTCTAACTGTGTGTGCTTCACCTGCTCCAGACCTCCATGTGCCTGCTGAGGCTGAGCTAGTATGCTAACAGTCTGGTAGCCTAGTGAACTGAAACATGCAAGGGGCAAGGGACAGAGATGCTAACAGCTCAGTGACTGGTGTCTAACAGATGGCAGGTGACAAGGGCAGCAGGCTAACAGGCTAACAGGCTGGCTAGCTAATTGGCTGTAGGTACAAAGGCCAAACAGGCTGATAACAGCTAATGAGCTAACACGCTAGCACACAGCTTCAGGACATGATGCCGAACACGGGGTTGTGTCGACAGATGCTCGGTCCAATCTCATCGTAGTCCTTTTTCGAGTGACACGCCTGGAAAAACTCTGGCTGCAGACACAAACAATAAATACACACAAAACAACAAATATCAACAAACAAATACACATAAGTTGAGCGTTTTAACCAGGTGAGACCATAGACTGTACAGCCGTGGCCAAAAGTGTTGAGAGTATTGGTTTTCAGAAAGTGTTTTGCTTCAGCGTTTTTAGATCTGTTTGTCAGATGATACTATAGTATACTGAAGTATAATTACTGGCATTTCATAAGTGTCAAAAGATCTTATTGACAATTACACTGAGTTCATGCAAAGAGTCAATATTTGCAGTGTTGACTCTTCTTTTTCAAGACCTCTGCAATTCGCCCTGGCATGCTGTCAATTAACTTCTGGGCCACATCCTGACTGATGGCAGCTCATTCTTCATAATCGATGCTTGGACTTGGTCAGAATTTCTGGGTTTTTGTTTGTCCACCCGCCTCTTGAGGATTGACCACACTTTCTCAATGGGATTAAGGTCTGGGGAGTTTCCTGGCCATGGACCCAAAGTTTCGATGTTTTGTTCCCCGAGCCACTTAGTTATCACTTTCGCCCCATGGCAAGGTGCTCCATCATGCTGGAGAAGGCATTGTTAGTCACCAAACTGTTCTTGGATGGTTGGGAGAAGTGGCTCTCTGAGGATGTTTTGGTTACATTCTATATTCATGGCCGTGTTCTTAGGCAAAATTGTTGATTAGCCCATTCCCTTGGCTGAGAAGCAACCCCACAGATGAATGGTCTCAGGATGTTTTGCTGTTGGCACGACACAGGACGGATGGTAGCGCTCACCCTTTCTTCTACGGACAAGCTTTCTTCCAGATGCCCTAAACAATCTGAAAAGGGATTCATCAGAGAAAATGACTTCACCCCAGACCTCATCAGTCCAATCCCTGTACCTTTGGCAGAATATCAGTCTGTCCCTGATGTTGTTCCTGGAGAGAAGTGTCTTCTTTGCTGCCCTTCTTGACACCAGGCCATCCGCCAAACGTCTTCACCTCACTGTGCGTGCAGATGCACTCACACCTGCCTGCTGCCATTCCTGAGCAACCACTGCACTGATGGTGCACCGATCCTGCAGCTGGATCTGGCACTTGCTGGACTTTCTTTCTTGGGCGCCCTGACGCATGACTTTGCAATTAATTTCAATTCATCTGATCACTCTTCATAACATTCTGGAGTGTATGCAAATTGTCATCATAAAAACTGAGGCAGCAGACTTTGTGAAAATGAAGATTTGTGCCATTCTCAAAACTTTTGGCCACGGCTGTAGATAGTGTGAGACGTGTGTGAGCGCTTGTTTATCTGTCTTTACGAGGACCTTCATGGAGACGTCACAACGTTCATGCATCACAGGTCAGAGTCAGGGTTAAGTGCAGAACTGGATCAGGAAGTCACTGAGGATCCTGTGAACCAATACATTGTTGTGTGTGTGATTGTGTGGGTGTGGTTACCGTGGATGCCAACATGGAGCCTCCAAACCAAACGGCGTAACGCTGCATGTGATGTGTCACCACCTGAATCTCCATCGGCTTCGGCTGCAAATTAAAATGATCAGGGAGTCGATGAGTCATCAGCAGAGTAAAGAGGAGAAACTTCCAACAAACTTCAAATCAAGAGGGTTCTGAGGTTCACAACACACTTTCCTACAGCAGGTGATGTCCCACTGTCAGAGGACATCATCAGGGGAGGAGCCTGAGCCACAGAACTACATCTGTCATACAGGCCATGTTGGAGCGAGTCTTTACAACTGGTTTGTTGGTTTGAGTCTCTGTGCTCTGACCTTTATCCGTCCTCCACTCAGCTCTTCACTGAGTCTCAGTCGGGCATCAACCACCCTCTTCAGGTCTCTCTGCAGCCGCCGGCCGAAGTCTCTGAACATGGTGGATCCTCCGGACAACACGATGTTCTGCAACAGGCACACTTTTAGTTCAAAACACCTGGGGTTCAAAGTTGTCTGCCGAGTGAGACCTCTGAAAACAACAACATATCGGTGGTACCTTGTAGAGCGGCCTCCTCACATCGATTGGACAACTCTGAATGACCTCATCCACGATATCAGAGATGGGCTGCATGAAGTCTGGGTTAGCAAACTGCAGACACACAATATCATTCTCTTTCACTTTATCAATTGATTACAACACAAACATGAACTTCGGCTGAACTGTATGAGTGTGTGGAAACCAGCTGCCTCCTTCCGCATGATCAGCTCATTGATGAAGTCACTTTTGACCATTTTAGTTTTTCTAGTAGTTTTTCTCTGAAACCATTGAGTTACCTCCGGGTGGAAGAAGATCTCTGGGCCCAGGAAGCGTTCGTAGCCCACGTCGATGTGGAACGGGATCTGACTGACGGCATTCACTCCATGGAACTGTTTGATCCATTTCCCCGGGTCACAGTCGTACTTAGTGAACTCCTTCACAATGTCTGGACAGATGTAACAGTACCGCTCCTACACACAGACACACACAATGCACACAACTAGAATTATTGCCCTGCGGTTGTATTTTCCACCACTAACCCTAACACCCCAGTTTCAGTCATCTTTGAGTCCACCTGAACATTTCTGCAAAAGTTGAAGAAATTCCATCTATGTGGTTTTGAGATATTGTGTTCAAATTCACAACAATGACACAGACGGACAGAAAACTCAAATATATCCCTCTGGCCACTAGGAGTTGCCAGTGTGCAGGGGAATAACTCATTGAGACACATTGAGCTTTCAAGCATCTCTTTGAGGAGGAGCAGTTGATGAAGAGGAGGAGTTCACCTTGACTGCCTTGGCGGTCTCCAGCGACTGCTCCGGGGGAATCCCCAGCTCTCTGTCTCTGAGCAGCTGCTGGATGAAGAAGGTAATGTCCCGCCCTGCGATGGGGATTTGTTTTATACAGCTGCCAATCACGAAGCCCTCAGCCTGTCACAGCCACAGCAACCAATCAGTGAGCAGAGATGCTCAAAACAACAGCCAGTACAATTCAAATGATGTCGTGTCTGACCACAGGGATGGTGTGTGTGACTCCATCTCCGCTGTCGATGACGATGCCGGTCAGAGTCCTCTCTCCGACCTGCCGGGACGTCCAGGACGCTGCTAACGCGAGCACTGCCTGACAGGAGGACACAGTCACTACACTGCCTGGAGCCTCCTCAAGCACCTCAAGGTCCCTTTCAAGGACCCTTCTGAACTCTACCTGGGAAATCTGTCATGTGACTATTATTGTGGTCGACAACATATTCACCTGTACAGCGATGTAGAGTCCAGGTATGTTGAAGGTCTCAAACATGATCTCAGCCAGGTACTCTCTGTTCTCTGGAGTGTTGAGAGGAGGCTCTGTCTAAACACACACACACACACACACACAAACAAACAAAGGAACTTAAAACCCTCTAAACCTGCTCCAGGGTTGATACAACCTCCTCCAAACCCTTCCAACATCTGGAACCCCCTCAAGGACGTCTCTTATCCCCCAGTGGACACCTGGAACCTGTTCAATCATCTGACTGGACCACCTCAAGGATCTCTACTTCCTCCTTAATAACAACCTCCTCCAGCACCTTCGGAACCTACGAGTAGAACAACACACTCTCCTTAACAATGTACCCACCATGAGGAAACTGTGGTCCTCAGGTTCTGCTCGAAGGTACTTGAAGATGACCTGCTCCATAAACTTCTCCATCAGATCCCAGTCTTCCACCATCCCATGACGGATGGGCCACTAAACAGAATATAAGAGCAGAAGACAACCTGAGACAGAAGGAGACCATGAGAGCAGAAGATCAAACAATGGCCCTCTTCTTGAACCTTTGTTGCATAGTTGGGTTTGTCTACAGCCTCGTCTCCAATGTAGAAGTCCAGGTCGTCAACTCCTCGTACAAGTCTCCTCTGGGACTGTTCTCCTATGCTGGCCGACTCTTTGATGGCGATGCCTGGTCCCACATACACACAGGCATCGAGTTAAGGAACCCTAACCTTAACCCTAACCTTAACCTTAAAGTTAATCAATCCATTACAGTCAGTGAGCTGCTACACAAAACACCTGAAGTCAAGAAAAGCTGACTCAACATGTTAGTGCTGAAAAGAAGATGAGTCAGCAGGTTTTACAACGTCTTTAAAATACTTGAGTTGTTTAAATGAAGAAGAAGAATTAACCAGTTTATGAGACAGTCAGATGAGACCTGTTCCAACCTTTGACCTTTTAACACAATAGTAACCAGATCTGTCATGTAAACATACATGACAGATATGACATATGAGCAACACATGTGTGACTGCGTGGTTCTTACATGACGGCATGATGAACTGCGGCGCTGTGTTTCCAGCGTAACCGATCTTTGTGTACCTGCATCACACAGATTAAACACTGTTAGTAAACAGATCGGGCCAATCACAGCCGCTTGTCTCAAAGAGGGAGGGTTTGTTTACACACACACACACACACACACACACACACACACACAGGCCTGCTCTCTATCTAAATACATGATGACAAAAACACACAACGTCACAGTGTGTCCTCACCCGGTCCCACAGTCTATGACGCAGGGAGAAGGCTGCAGAGACATGTTGAGGTTCAGATCTGTTGTTGTGACTGGATCAGTGCAGAGAGAGAGAGAGAGAGAGAGAGAGGGAGATAGAGAGATAGAGGGAGAGAGAGAGAGGGGGGGGCTCTGTCTATTTCTATACCTCTCCACCCCACCCCCCCTCTCTCTCGGAACAGTTCCGGGTCGGAGGGAACGATGAAGGAAATAGAAACGGATCTGAGTATTAACCAGAGTGTGTGAGTGTGTGTGTGTGTGTGAGACAGTTTGTGTGTGTGTGTTCACGGGATGTTGTGACTGCCTGTGAAAAGACACAAATCATCTGCGCAGACACATCAGCAGAGATCATAAAGATAGATGGCGTCTGTCTGCTGTCCAGCTCATTAACCTCCTCCTCCA
The DNA here is from genome assembly GCA_016801935.1 of Platichthys stellatus. Classification (NCBI taxonomy): domain Eukaryota; kingdom Metazoa; phylum Chordata; class Actinopteri; order Pleuronectiformes; family Pleuronectidae; genus Platichthys; species Platichthys stellatus. The sequence continues at coordinate 884,744 of JAFBJV010031611.1, read as the reverse complement.
GGTTAGCAGATGGGACATGGACCATGTACAGATGTTTCTGTCCAGCTTGTTAACCCCTCCTCCAGGTTAGCAGATGGGACATGGACCATGTACAGATGTTTCTGTCCAGCTCCTCCTCCTCCAGGTCAGCAGATGGGACATGGACCATGTACAGATGTTTCTGTCCAGCTCGTTAACCTCCTCCTCCAGGTTAGCAGATGGGACATGGACCATGTACAGATGTTTCTGTCCAGCTTGTTAACCCCTCCTCCAGGTTAGCAGATGGGACATGGACCATGTACAGATGTTTCTGTCCAGCTCCTGCTCCTCCAGGTCAGCAGATGGGACATGGACCATGTACAGATGTTTCTGTCCAGCTCGTTAACCTCCTCCTCCAGGTTAGCAGATGGGACATGGACCGTGTACAGATGTTTCTGTCCAGCTCCTCCTCCTCCAGGTTAGCAGATGGGACATGGACCATGTACAGATGTTTCTGTCCAGCTTGTTAACCCCTCCTCCAGGTTAGCAGACTGGACATGGACCATGTACAGATGTTTCTGTCCAGCTCCTCCTCCTCCAGGTTAGCAGATGGGACATGGACCATGTACAGATGTTTCTGTCCAGCTCCTCCTCCTCCAGGTTAGCAGATGGGACATGGACCATGTACAGATGTTTTTGTCATTTCAGCTCGTTGTCATCTCTGATGTTTGTTCAAGTTTCTCAACAGTTTGGTTTGGATCAGTTACTTAATGATAAAAACAGACGTCATGATCGAAGGCTGAGACTGATTCAGGATTGGTCGAGAGTGTGTGGACGGGACTCGATTCAACGATCACGTCATCGGCACGAGATGTGAGCGTTTGAATCTGAGATTTTTTGTTTTATTTCTGGAGACGTGCCTGAACCACATGACGTCAGAGGCTAATAAAGTCTGATCATCTGTTAATAAGCTGTTCACGTGGTTCAGCTCTGACAGATAAACAGTTATTATCTCTACACACGTTGGGTTTATTATTGCTCTGGGGTCGTCGCTGGTTGTTGATTTTTAATGTACCTGTCTTCATGTGGTGTATCTTATTTTGAAAGTCTTGAGCGGAAGTGTCGTGTCTGATGGCGTCTGTGCTGCAGCTCAACAGACGATACACTGACGGTAAACATTAGCATTAGCAGCTACGGCCAGAACAGCGGACAACACCCACGACCTGAGGGAGTCCAGTCAGCTGCCACAGTGCCGCTGAGCAAACAGCTCCGAGCCGACGAGACGTGAGTGTCACATCTGGTCTCAGACTTTTTATTCACACCTTCCACCTGAGTTTAGCTAGCGATCATCGCTGTGGAACGGATTCCATTATCGGACGCGGTTGAGCTTGCACACGATCTTCTCTGTTTCTCTGTTTCTCTGTTTCTCTGTTTCTCGAGCTTCTCTCTCTAAGTTCTTCTTTCAGACAGGACTCAGTGAACATGACGTGTGAACACATGTCTGTGCAGCTCATCACTGCAGCTGAACGTCCACGTGACCCACTGAGTCCAAATCATAGCACATGTTATGGACACATAACGGATTTTATTTTGAAAGATGATTTACCTTCAACATTATGAAAACGACACATGTACAGGTCAGTTCAGATTTTAGTCAGAGTTAAGGTAACCCTTAAACTTAGGGAACCCTAACCTTAACCTTAAAGTTAATGAATCAGTTACAGTCAGTGAGCTGCTGCAAAAATACCTGAAGACAAGAAAAGCTGACTCAACATGTTAGTGCTGAAAAGAAGATGAGTCAGCAGGTTTTACAACGTCTTTAAAATGCTTGAGTCGTTCTGTTTAAATGAAGAAGAAGAATTAACCAGTTTATGAGACAGTCAGCTGAGACCTGTTCCAACCTTTGACCTTTTAACACAATAGTAACCTCTTCATTATTATTATGAGTCTTTGACATCACTTGACTTATAACTGAGTCTCTCTCTCTGTGTCTGTCTCTAAATGGGTTCACATACTTCTGTCAGAATATGATTGACTCACTTCATGGTTTTAATGGAATCTAGTTCTGTGTCCTGCTCCTCGTCCCACTGGCAGCATGAGGAGGAACCTTCAGCTCCAGGTAGTCCCGGTCCTCCAGGAGGACACATCCATATGTGTGGTCACATGACAGTTTGGGTCCACAGCAGATGTACCACTGGAGCCTCGTTCTCCTCACAGATGAGAGCAGGTTCACACATGTGACAGGTGTGAACGAGTCCAGAGAAGCTGTGGTGAACGTGAAGCTGCTGTAACAACATGTATGACTGGTTTGGTGGATCAGTGATGGTCTAAGGAGGCCGATCCTCGGAGGGTCTGGAAGGTCCAGGAGGTGATGATCCTGGAAGGAGATCCCCCAGGCCTCCATCCTCTGACTCCTGAGGAGCATCATGTCCAGACGCTGTCAGGACAACATGCAGGCACGAGAGGCCACACCCACTGAGTCACATGATGACTTGATATTCACACCAGCTGGTCAGCCTGTGGTTTCAGGTTGTTACTGGGATTTTCAGTGTGGTTTTCAATCCAGTCCTCAGTGGGTTGATGGTTTTACTTTCCATTGATCGATGTGACGTCATTTTGTTCTCGACTGATTAAACAATGTTCATCAGAGAAGATTTCAAACCTGAACCATTCATGAAGATCTGAAGTGTGATAGAAGTGTTTAGTTGTTACTTCCTGTTTGTTTCCACTGTACAAACACAACCGAGTGTATCCTGTCTCTCTCTCTCACAGCAGCGTGATGTAAGGCGATGCTCGCTCGGCCACCATGGCCAGTGTCACGCTGCGGTACTTCTGTTATGGCTGTCTCGCCACCTCAGCCACTTGGTCCTTCCTGCTCTTCCTCTACTTCTCTCTGGGGGCGGAGCCTGGGGACAGCAGGACCCCTCTGCAGCACCGCAGCCAGCCAATCACCAGGGGTCCTGGCGGGCGGAGGGCGAGGAATCATCTTCTGCCAGCCAATCGGGGAGTGGAGCTGTCGCCAGAGATGGGTGAGAGGCTGTGGTGTGGTCAGGTGCTGCCTGATTGGCTAGCTGTGGTTGGTCTTTGGGGACTTGAGGTCAACTGACGGCTGTGTCTTCCTGCAGGGATGATATTTAACGAGGCGGATCAGGAGGTCAGGGACACTGGTTACCACCGACACGCCTTCAATGTCCTCATCTCCACCAGACTGGGTCACCACCGAGAGCTGCCCGACACCAGAGACCAGCAGTAAGACTTTCAGATTCTAAACATGGACACACAAACTGGTTCTCCTCATGTAGTGAATCCTGTAGTTGTGTTGTCCTGGGAGAGCATCCTCACATGTCACTGATCTCTTGGTTTATTTGGGTAATTCTTGTTAAGATCTGTGAATATGACCTGAAATTTGATTGATGGATTGATAAGACACGATAATGCATCACATTCCACATACATGGTGTTTAATTCATACATGTCTCATGGAGGAGGACCACATGTAGTTTGTTAAAACACAACTCGGCCTGATCCAACTCTTTAGGTGTCGGGATAAGGTGTACCCTCTGGCTCTCCCCTCGGCCAGCGTAGTGATCTGCTTCTTCAACGAGGCGTTCTCCGCCCTGCTGAGGACGGTGCACAGCGTGCTGGACCGGACGCCGGCCTACCTCCTGCACCAGATCGTCCTGGTGGACGACCACAGCGAGCTGGGTAACACCATCAACACCTCCTGCAAACTGCACAATGAAGCCTTCAAACCGTTTCTAACACAACCACCTTGATATTTGTGTTGTTGTTCAGATGAGCTGAAGAACGACTTGGATCG
>JAFBJV010031611.1:873466-875966 GCA_016801935.1 Platichthys stellatus | reverse complement strand
CACCTGGAGCCTCCTAAAAACACCTGGAACCTTCTCCAAAACACCTGGAGCCTCCTAAAAACACCTGGAACCTTCTCAAAAACACCTGGAGCCTCCTAAAAACACCTGGAACCTCCTCCAAAACACCTGGAACCTCCTCGATAACCTGTTGACTCCACATGATGTGAGACAGTCACCCTTGATTGGTTGATGAGACCAAGGTTTTGACTCAAGTTTCTCCTCAGATCAATATACTGTATTCCTGTGGGTTAGGGTTAGTGCTGTTTGAGGGTTCAGACTTCTAGGGTTCGAATCATGTTTTAGGGTTAGAGCTAGGGCTAAGTGTTTGGTTAAGGTTAAGTGTTTGGTTAAGGTTAAGGTTAAGTGTTTGGTTAAGTTTAAGGTTAAGTGTTTGGTTAAGGTTAAGTGTTTGGTTAAGGTTAAGGTTAAGTTTTGGTTAAGGTTAAGTGTTTGGTTAAGGTAAGAGGCAAGAGAATGTTTTGTGTCAATGAGTGTCCTCACTGAGATAGAAATACAAACGTGTGGTTATTGATGAAGAACAGGAAGTGAATTATTACAGGAAGTAATAACTGGAAGTAATCCATTACTTTCTTAATACACACACATTTGTACTAGCCCCTTACCTTAACCATCACTACTAAAAGACTAACTCTAACCCTTAAACCAAGTCTCAGTCCCCAAACCGTCCACTAGAGGGCACCAAGTGAGCAGCGGCCACAATGTCCTCACTCCGTCAGAGACTCAAACCGGTCCTCACAAAGACCTCTGGACAAGAACACACCTCTCCTGTAATCTGAGGATTCAAATGATAAACACACAACTGTTTTGTGTTAATGCAGATTGATTTTCACAAGCAGGTCAGATAACACAGACACACACACTCACAGTTTTGTATTGGACTGTCGATCAATAAAGTTTCTCGGAATCTCTTAACGTGGATTTATGAGACAGATTCAGTCAAAATGACCAATCAGATGACAGCTGCTCAGACTGCATGATGACACATTAACTTGAGTGTGTGTTTGTGTGTGTGAGCGTGTGTGAGCTGAAGTTGAGCCCACATCTCAGAATCATCTGAGATGTGGGTTCAACTTAAAGTCAAACACAATATCAATGTTTTACATAATGAAGTTGGGAAAATACACACACTCACACACACAGACACACACACACATCTCTCCCTCCATTCCCAGTATTGATCGCTCTATTGATTGGCTACAGGCGGCTGATCGTCTCCGTCCAGAGACACACTGCACTTACTGCTGATTACCTCACACACATTCACAAAGACACACACATTCACACACGGAGACTCTCTCACTCACACTCACAGACACACACACATTCACACAGACACACACACAACCCAAACGTCACCAGAGACAAGCTAACGTTAGCTAATGCAGGACAGTAACGTGAGAACAGTGAAAACCAACCTGCAGCTTCTAACACTCTGAACACAATCACGTTAAAGATTCAGTTTCGTTTAATGACATCAGAGTGTGAGTGTGTCAGTGAGACGATCTGATCCTGGATCACACTCACAGCAGGTTATAGATCAGAGCCTCTTTCTACTTCTCTTCACCATCAGGAGATCGAACAAAGAAAACTTCAGACGTAAAGAATCACACATGGAACAAAGACACAAAACTAAATGAAAGAAAAAAAACCTAAAAACTCAAATGAAACGAGGAGTCCAAGTTATGATAAATAGAAATGATTAATACGCACACAATGAAATCAATTGTGAACATATGTTATTTTATTACGTGTTACTAGATTATTCCACTAGAGGGCGCATCACAGGACTCAGCTTCTGGCTACCTCTGAACTTAAATCAACCACAACACAGATGAGTGTCAGCGCCTGCACTGCCCCTACTGGACATGTGCTGTAACAGCGTATGGAGGCGCCACGTTAATTTTAGAGAACGTGAACAGGATAAACAAACCGACTTGATTCGCACATGTCATTAAATGTACGTTTATCTCTGGACGTTTCACCACAGACACGTTCAAACTAATATACGGGTTCAGGAGATGTCAGCGGTTTTTATTTTCTCCAGATGACTTTATTTAGAAACTGTTTGTTTCAAATCTTTCTCATTTCCCAAACTGATGATGTTGAGTTTGAGTCATTTATTGGAGTTTTAGAATCTTTAAAAATTCAGAGAAGGAGAGTTCACGTCTGAAAGATGTCCTGAAACAACTGTGACAGGTCAACGACTCCCATTTGGACACTAATGGACAGAGGGACGGACACAGACGAGGGTGAAAAGGTTTGATGGCCAATGAATGTTTCCGAACTGCGTTTAGAGACAATCCACTCGCAGTCGATTCAGACGAGTGAGCGACATCCAGCCAGCTCAGGCTTCTATTGATTCCACTTCTGCATGAGAGGAAGAAGAAAGTGTCTCTGTCACATCACAGCTCACGTTTCACTCAACACAAAGATTTCCATCGGCTGTCACGTGTTCACATGTCACCGGTTCACACGTTCA
>JAFBJV010031611.1:856998-864050 GCA_016801935.1 Platichthys stellatus | reverse complement strand
CAATTATCAACATATTAAAAACATTGAATCACAAATACTTTTTCAGGACAATGTAGAAAATAAAAAAACAAAGAAATAAAGAATGTTATGAAATAAATAAATTATTAAATCCTATCAAAATTTAACAACAAATTAAATTGATTCACTGCGGATTCAAACATTTTATCATAAATTAATAAAACGTGATGGTTCTCTCACCTGCAGCTGGAGTCCAGTTAGGATCACCTGTGTCCTCCACCTCATCCTCCGGGTCGGGATCAGGCGGCTCGCGGCGGCGGCGCCGGCGGGGGGGCGGGTTTGGTTTGGCTGTGTCGGAGCTCGGAGGTCTCCTCTGGGTCCTGGACTCTGTGAGACTCGGGGAAAGCCTGATGGCCGGTTTGATGGTTCTGGTGCGCGTTGTGGTGCAGTGCTGCAGCAGAGCCCCCCCGTCTGCTCCGTCAGATCGGACTGAGAAACACTGCAGCAGCATCGCAGGTGAAGCTGCCGGAGAGGCTGCAGACGAATAAACACAAACTCATCTTCTGCTGACACCTTGTGTCTCAAACACGGTACTGCACGTCTCACAGGCTACAGCGTCATAACTGATTCTGTGACATCACAGGGGCCGGGGCCAAACATGAGCTAGGCCCCGGCCCCTGATCCCCGGCAGCCTTCACTACATCCAGGGAACTGTCATGGCCACCGTCTCTTCAGCCTGTTTCCGTTCTTAAACACGTTCTCTCGTATATTCATTTCATTTCTGTCTCATATTCTCTTTTATCTATAATTTCAAAGGATAAAGCTACTTCAAGGATAAAAGTAATAAAAGTATGTGTGGTTATCCTCCACTAACTCCCCCAGTACATCTCAACCTCTCCCTGTTCTCCCAGCAGCACACTGGACCGTTCAGATCTCCATGGTTACATTGACTGGTGTTTACAAACTGGATTCTCTTTGTTTCAGAGAATGTGATTCATATTTGACACATTGATGATGTATGAGGCTTATTTCACCTGAACACTTCCACTATTAATCAGAAACGCCAGACCCTCGGGTCCGCCCCCTCCTCATCACTTCCTCCTGACTTTTCACAATAAAACACATGACATGAATCAGAACATGAAGATGTAGTTACACTCGTCTGCCTGCAGGGGGCAGGACACCTCACCTAAATGTCTCATCAGGTCCACCTGGACGCCAGCGTCTCTCCTTGGAGCCGAGTCGCTCTGACATCCCACCTCCCTCGTCTCCTGCTGGGGACTCTCCCACTGACATCCCACCTCCCTCCTCCACTCGCAGAGCTCTTCTCCTCCTCCAGGGGGCGCCACAAGTCCAGACGACATCTTAACAAGCACCATAACACAATCAGAGGAAAGGTCACCATCATATTATTAAACGTTATTACAGGCTCAAGGCCCACAGCTTAAAAAACAAAACATACAAACAATACATTACACAGAAATATGAAAGGAAAGAAGTGCTAAAGAAGGCACTGATCTGAGATGTGGTTAGGGTTAGGGTTGGTCATTATAGGCTACGTTCAACTTACACAAGCTCTCCTTCTTGTAATTCACCCAGAGTGGAGCTGTATAGAGAGGGGGGGCACTAGGCTCTAAACACATGAATCTTTACATCAACTGTACAGTGATGGGGTTTTCTAACCAACATGTTAGCTTGGACATAGAGCATCTCCTCTGTCTGCACATGTCGGCATCATCCTCCAACGTGTCTGTAATAATGTGCCCTAAGGATTTGGTACTACTGGACCCCCCCAGAGTTTCAACAGATGAAAGGCAGGAAACTTAATATCCACGTCATCCTTAGACCTACAGACCATTACCAGGCTCTTCTTGGCATTATAGTTCACATCCAAATCAACCCCATCATTAGTGCAGATGTTAAGCAGCTGTTGAAACCCACTGCTACTAGGGGGTATTAAAGCTAGGTCGTCTGCATACATAAAGTGATTGACCAGAGAATCACCTAACATACAACCTGTTCTGCATCCCCCCCGCTGCCTGGAAAGGTCGTCCATATAGAGATTGAAAAGGGCTGGGGATAATATACCCCCCCACACGGACCCTGCTACCAACTTTAAAAGGGGGAGATAAGATGCTCCCCCATCTTACAATCATAGTCTGGTTCACAGACCAGTAAGCTAGGAATGGTACTAAGCTACTGGGCACACCCCTAAGCTTGAGCTTATTAAACAGCTTAAAGTGGTTGACGTGGTAAAATGCTTTGGATGCATCAATAAACCCTATAAGCATAGTAGAGCCCTGCCTTCTATATGTGTCTACTGCCTCTTTCAGAGTGTAAATACAAAGGTCGGTGCTATGCTTGGGCTTAAAGCCAAACTGATTGTCAGTGGTGGTTATGTATTCACTTATCCTGTCAAGAATGAATCTTTCTAGCACTTTGGAGAGAACACTAGCAACTGCAATGGGTCTATAGATATCAATACTTCAGATCTTACCAGCCTTGTCTTTGATAACTGGGACAAGAACTACTGACAGCATGGAGTCTGGCAATATGCCATGTGTCACCATCCTGGTAAAGCAGATAGATAGTAGCACTGCCAAGCTGGGGCCAGCTAACTTAAGGTGCTCTGCTGTGATGGTGTCCAGGCCACTAGCTTTCTTGTCTGCAAGTTGCCCTATAGCACTGATAACATCATTGGGGTGAAACAAATACTTTCCTCATCAATTTTGCCAACATGAAAAGGATTATATTTACTTTAATATACTATTGAACAGCTCCGCATAATGCTGCCTCCATAGGTCAGCTATGCCACTACATCCGTCACCCCCTCTATACTGCAAGGAAGAGCTGCTTTCGCCCTATTAAGGGTTTTTACCTCTTTCAAGAAGCAAATGATCAGCCATAGATTGAGCACTCAGCACCTGCTCTTGTTTGTTTACGTAGCGCAGGGCATATTTATACTTTGCATTCATTTTCTTTTTATGATAAAGGTCAGATCCCTGCCTGGGCCTACCAGCTATTACCCAAGCCCTATGGGCTGCATTGGACTCAGCATGATGGCTAGCTACAGATGTATTCCACCCTGGTTTGATGTTCTTGTCTTTCCTGGAACGAGTGAATAAACACCTGCTAGCCTCAAGAAGAGCTCTAACTAGATGTTTGTACAAATCACACACACTTGCACCATGGGAGGGGTCATCACAGTTTACATTAGTGCAACATATGGCATTCATGGGCAGATATACTTTACTTAAAAATTCATCAGACCTGAAGCAATATTTGAGGACATCATCATTAGACAGTTTTTCCCAATCTATCTCTTCTACGCTGTTGCCCTCATACTTATCCAGCTTGGGAACATTGTCCACATTTAATATCATGGCAATGGGGATATGGTCCGAGGTGGCTAGCCCATAACTAATCTCAATCTCATCCAATGAAGCATCAACAGTGGACACCATGTGATCATGCCACGAGGTCACCATCAGTGATGCTCAGCTCATCGCCAGCTGGAAAGTCCGCCCCCAAAATGACAGCGGCTCAGGTGACCTGGTCAGGTGACCTGGTCACTGCAGTGTTCTATTAAACCCAGAGGACTCAGTTTCCCATCATGCACTGAGAACAGAGGACTGGTCAATAACCAACATTCTGCTACAAGTTCCAATCTACACAAACAGATCAATAATCAGATGATTGATAACCAATCACATGAGGTTATTTACTGTGGCATTGATGACGTCATTCAGTGATTAGCCTGAACAGACAAGATCCCGCTATAATGAACTTTGATGACGTCAAGGAAAGGTGAGGTGATCGATGAGGTTTATGATCATTGATTGATCAGCTGCTTCCTGAAACTCACTCACTAAGGATGCTACACATGCTAGCATTAGCATGATGCTAACGCGTTACCGAGGCGGGAAGGATCAGGTGGATGTTTCCGGTTTACCTGAGAGCGGAGCAGCTCGTGCGCACAGCGTGACGCAGACTTCACGTCTGAACCGAAAAAAACTTTAAAATAAAAACTCCGGTTTCACTTCGGACACCACCGGAACCACAGGCCACACCGGAAGCACTGCTTCTTCTTCGGTGGCTGCTTCCTGCTTCTCATCCGGGTCTGGCGGCTTGACGGTGCCTCCACCGGCCAAAAGACGAACTGCAGGTCGACTGAACGGGCTTCTTCTTCTTCTTCTTTTTGTTTCTTCTTCTTCTGTTTCTTCTTCTTCAGGAGTATTTGAGGGTCAGCTGATCTAGTGTGTACGTGTGTTTTTGAACTCTTGGGTTTTATCTGTAGAATCCAGAACAACAGAAGAACCAAAGAAGTAGCTGAGACGGACGAGTGGTGACTCGAGTTAAAATGTTTTATTTCATATAATAATATCATGATGTAACAATATAGTGCCCAGGGATCCAGTGACTGTTGTATTTTCAGACTCAGACTCGGTGACATGTGTATAGAGATTTTTATTTTGAATATACATAACAACATAAATAATATATTTCATCACAACAAAGTTCTCATCAGCACCAGAGCCACAAACTAACAGGGTTCAACCAACATGAGCCACGTGTCAGCAGAGTGGAGTCGTTTCCTGGTGTAGCTGTGGTTCAGCTGCTCCAACGATTGAAATCATGCAACATAATTCTCTCTCTCTCTCTCTCTCTCCCTCTCTCTCTCTGTGCTTCTGCAGAACGACCATGACGACACTGACCACGACTGGAGGAATAAATATTCTTCTTCCTGTTTCCTGTTGATTTATTTACAATATGAACAAACGGCTGCTGACGACTGAGACGGTCGACATCAAGCACCGACGAAGAAGACACACAACAGGACGGACAAACTTCTTCACACAACTTTTCTCTTGAGGTGGTGTGGTCAGAACGAGCCGCTGAGTTTCATCATTGATCAGCTGATCGCTAAGGTTCAAAGTTTATAGTTGAATGTACGGTGTCCCACAGGGCTCAGTTCTCAGTCAACTCTTGCTTCTGAAACACAAACCTCATTTCAGCTGGAACTGAAGAAGAAGAAGAAGCGCTGACATGTGAGATGATTATAGATTCATCGATCATTTTAGTATCTTATCCAACAATCATCATGCCCTCCACTCATCCTTTATTTTGACAGGACAGGAGGTGATACCAGTGGGTTCAGAAGCTTTTATTTTGAGGGTGCAGTCTGTCGGGGGGGTTCGGAATTGATTATCGATCTGATCGATCACAGACTCTGACGTGGTTTTGGTTCATTAACACAACTAAACAATACAAACACAACGACGTGACACAATAAGATCAAACAGTGTGAGTGTGTGTCCATGCTGCACGTCACACTTCAGTCTGACAAGGCAGTGCAAATTCCTCCTCCTCTTCCTCCTCCTCTTTCTCCTCCTCTCCTCCTCCTCTCCTCCTTCAGTCAGTAGTAAACCTCCTTCTCCTCTTCTGGTGAGGGTGAACACGATGAAGATTCTTGTTGAAGTTAAGCAGAGTTGAGATACTCCAGAGCAACTTCATAACAGAATTTATACTGTTCCTGCAGAGGTCATCAGAGGTCAGACGTCAACACATGGGTGAAAAAACACGATGTTTGCAATATTAATAGCAACTTTTAAACGTAAACGGTTTTAATGAAATCACATTGATTGTGACAAAAATAATAATTTGTATGAATGTATTTATATATTAATCTGAAAAAAGAATAATTCATTTTCAATGATAAGATAAAACAGGACAAGATGAATATATGTGATGATGATGATAATAGTAAGAAGTAAATAAGTTCTTGAATATGACTTTTCATAATGATAATGTGTGTGTTTACCAGCAGATCCACCATGTTGGGTTTGTTGTTCCTCAGAGTTTTGACAGCGTGAAAGACGTCAACACATCTCTGCTGTCGCAACATCTCACACACGATGCTGATGCTGCAGAAGACTCCGCTGCGACCGCCGCCATTCCTGCAGGGGGCACCAGAGAGGAGGGAGGAGTTAACTGTTGTTCCACTTTTCAACACACGATGGAGACAAATCACCACTGATGAAAAATCAGCTCACTTTTACCAACAGTGTTAGTCTGTGTGTATCACGGTAGTAGTATTACTAAGAGTACCAGTATTACTACAAGTACCAGCAGTACTGCAGTACCAGTGTTAATACAGTGTGAGTGTGTGCTTGTGGTCGTACAGGCAGTGCACCACCGTGCGCCCCTCGCCGCCGTCGTACTCCTCCTGCCATTTGTCCACTTGATGAACCAGTTTGAGGAAGGAGCGCTTGGACACGGGCGTGTCCCGGTACATCGGCCAACCCAGGAACTGGAACTGCTGCACCATACGGTACCCGTCCTGAGGCTGCACACACAGGGAGGACAGGGTGGTCAAAACAAAGTCACCCCACAACTGACACGACACAAACTCTAATACGACACAAAGTGAGGAGGAGGAGGAGAGGAGGAGAGAAAAAAGAAAGTAAGAAGGAATGAGAGGGAGGAACACAAGGGCGGAAAGTGAAACAGAGGAAGAGAGGAGAAAAAGAAGGGAAAACAGGAAAGGGCAGAGAGGAAAAGGATGAGGTGGAGATGGAAAGAAGAAGGGATGAAAATGAGGAAGTAAAGGAGAAGATCAACAGGAAGGAGAAAGTGCTTCAATTAAACGGACGGAAATCTAAGTGTGATCTGCTCCAGCCGGGCGGGTGGGGAGTCGAGATCAAGCACAGCCTAAATATTATGAGACGCAGGGAGGAAAGGAGGCACGAATCAAACGCATCTAAACTTAAACTCAGCCCGACGGGGAGGTGAAGAGCTTTAAATCAAACACATTCTGATCTAAATACAGTGAAACAGAACAGAAAATAGAGACAAGGTGAGAGAATCAAACACACACAGACACACACACACACACACATACATCACACACATACACACACACACTCACACACATATATACACCACACACACATACATATACACACACATACATACACACACACACTCACACACATATATACACCACACACGCAGACACACACACACACGCACATATACACCAAACACACAGACACACACACACACACACACACACACCACACACACACACACAC
>JAFBJV010031611.1:844498-854498 GCA_016801935.1 Platichthys stellatus | reverse complement strand
GTGAACATCAGTGATCCTTTACCCTGAACTCCTCTTTGATTGGACTGGAGTTTGTCTGAGGATCCAATCGGTTCATCTCATAATAAACCGACCGCAGCTGATTGGCTGGAATCGCTGTGTCGCCGCAGAGACACGCCTCCAAGATGGCGTCATGTATGAAGACATACTGCTCCTGAGGACAGACAGGGGGCGCTGTGTTCATGAGACGCTCCTCACACCCCTCCCCCCTGTCAGGTTTGATTGACAGGTTATCCTGAAGATGTGTGTGTGTGAGTGTGTTACCTCCGTCTGCACCATGTTCACTCGTCGGGCTCTCAGTTCTCGGACACAGTTGTATATGTCGACCACACCCTCTCTCTCAGCCATGTCCAGCATGATGTCAATCACTATGAAACAACCTGTCCGCCCCGCCCCCGCACTGACACACACACACACACACACACATGTAAAGATGTGTATATGAAGCAGCTTCAGTATCAACACGTGTCGGACGTTAAAGTGTGTGTACCTGCAGTGAACCACGGTGGGGCCAGAAGTGGGCGGAGTTTTGGCCTTGACACGTCGGATGAATCCCAGCAGGCCAGTGGCGTGAAGCGGTACGCCGTGATCGGGCCAACCGGTGAAATGAAACTGACGGATCTCCCTGATCTCTGCCACGCCCCTCTGAGAGGGAGAGAGAGAGAGAGAGAGAGAGAGGGAGAGAGAGAGAGAGAGAGATGTTTCACAGACCTCAGCAGCAGGGGGCGCCACATCCTGCCATGACACTCAACTGAATGATGACCTCCTCACCTCCTCAATACACAAAAGTAAAAGGTCAAAGTAAAGGTCATCAGCTGTATCGTCCAGGAGAAATAGGAGAGTAACTAGGTGTGTGTGTTAAAGCGCCTCAGAGTGTGTGGTAGTGTGTGTTAGATTGTGTGTGTTAGAGTGTGTGTCGGGTCTCACCTTCTCCACAGCGAAGGTTCGGATCACGTACTCTGAAAGCAGCTGAGTCTCAATCAACGTCACCTTCATGTCGCCGTAGATCTCTGTGTCGTCAGGCCAGTACTTACAACACTTCACCTGCACACACACACACACACACACACACACACACACACACTTGTTTATTGATTTACAGTAAGGAATAAATTGAGTTGTTAATTAAACCGAACAAAAGCAGATGATATAAAAATCTCCTTAAATCCCCCCCCCCCCCCCCCCCTCATTAACAGCTTATTACTGCTGAGCTAATGACACTGTCACTACGGCAACCAACGAGGTGAGAGGAGAGAATCTGATCCGTCCCACAATCCCGTCTGAGAGCGGGAACAGATCCCAGGTGCCTTCTGGGTAATGAGAGTTGGGACAGGGAGCATGCTGCTTGCGGTGTGTGTCCGTATGTGTCTGTGTGTCCGTGTGTGTGTGTGTGTCTGTGTGTCCGTGTGTGTGTGTGTGTGTGTGTGTGTGTGTGTGTGTGTGTCAGAGCAGAACGGCTGGTCTCAGAGTGTTATGTTTGTCCTGAAGGGGGCGCTGGAGGTAAAGTGATGAACCACAGACTGTAAATAAAGACAGTGACATTCCTTTACTTCCTCCAGCAGATCCAGTGGATGGCAGTGAGGCCACAACATCTCATCTGAGCAGCAGAGATCGTGGGGCGGAGCTGTGAGAAAGAGGTCCCGCCCACACACACTCTTAACCAATCCTGTGTCAGTCTCAGCTGTCAATCATGACGTCTGTTTTTCTATCATCAAATTACTGATTCAAACCAAACTGATGATCAATCAATCAATCAATCAAATTTTATTTGTATAGCCCATATTCACAAATTACAATTCATCTCATAGGGCTTTAACAGGGTGTGACATCCTCTGTCCTTAACCCTCAACAAGAGTAAGGACAAACTACTAAAAAACCCTTTTAACAGGGTAAAAATATGTAGAAACCTCAGAGACACATGTGAGGGATCCCTCTCCCAGGACGGACAGAAGTGCAATAGATGCCACGTGCAGGAAAACATCATCAATAATCAATAATCATGATGAGAAACATTTGAACAAACATCAGAGAGAAGAGGACGAGCTGAGATGAAAGAAACCATCTTTGATAAAAACAATATTTAACGTCTACTTGGAGTTTTTAGTTTGGTGCGTGTCCCACCTCCTAACATGGAGGAGGTTCATGACCTGTGCTGCAGCCAGACACCAGGGGGCGATAGAGACACTCTGGTGTCACTTCAGACAGCTGTCATGTTGTCCTTCATTTACAGTCTATTTTATACACAAACCTTGATGTGTTACAGCACGGACGTGTGTAGCGTTGAGTCCTTGTGTAAAACTCTCATTTATGATGTCAACACATTTGCTATATTCTTTTTTCATTTATCGTGATATTCATGTGAATTTGATGCTGTTAAATTAAAGTATTTGTGATATACACTGAGTCAGTAACTTCAGATGTGATAAATATATGTATATATATATATATATATATATATATACATATATGTCATGTACTTGTGATACACACCCTCCTTCAGCTGCAGCTTCATGTTAATATTTCAAACCTGATGAAATCACTGATGAAGTTTTCAGGAATAAACTTTTAAACAAAGAGGAGACACGTGACAGATGCACTCTGGGAAATGAAGTCCCAAACTTCATCAGAGAGGGAAAAACAACCAGATGGTCACAACAATCAGTGTTTGTGTGTGTGTGTGTGTGTGTTTGTGTGTGTGTGTGTGTGTACGACATACCCGCCCCACCTCCACGAGGTTGGTTACCATGACAATGGCAGCGGTGTTCTCTTGCCAAACCATCCGCCAGAAATCATACACCGTCTCCTGCATCGGACCTGAGGCACACACACACACACACACACACACACACACACACAAAGTAAACATATTAGACAGCAGACGACACCGGAGCTGTACATGAATTATAATGACTGTTTTAATTAATTCAAATTAAGTGCACGTACACACACACAAACACAATGTTTTTAATCACTGTTGACAGTCTGTGTTTTGACGAGCTAATTAGTTCATGCTAATCCAATCCTGTCCTCAAGTGTTTTACAGCGCACGCACACGCACACGCACACACGCGCTCACGCTCCCCCACACCCACGCCCACCCACACCCACACGCACGCACACGCACACGCACACGCACACACACGCACACGCACACGCACACACAAAGCTCCAGGTACAAAGTCTCCTCCTGAATAAACCTGAGTGTTTGTACAAACATGTCAGTGTGTGAGCATGAATATGAAGTTTGTGTGTGTGTAGATTATCACACATTTATTAAAGAGTTACATTTAAAACTCAACCGTCTGATAAAAAGTTTATTAAAGATAATAATAGAACAAATAAAGCACTCTGAATACATTCTATTGAACATGATGTAAAGCAGCTGATTCAAAAGTTCACATTAACATATTATTGATGATTCTGTCAAAATAAAAGCAAACGAATTGACTGTGTTCAGCTCCGGTTCTTTCAAAATAAAAGCAGCTGAATTGACTGTGACCACTTCCTGTTTGCAGTGAAGTCAGTGAAGAACAGACACTGAATCAAAAACATCCAGATTCTACACGAGCTTCTGTTCACTCGGACTGGTCACTGGATCAGTGGAGGATTGTTCTTCATGACATCATGAGGATGTCATCCCAGTCAGTGACACAGTCTTATGTGCCTATTAAATTAATAATATTCATATCTGTGGTGCATGAGGCTTGTGCTGTTGTGTTGTAAAGTGTCTTCTTCTCTTCTTACCCTGGGTGGCGACGTAGTGATTGGGTCTGTGGTATCCCTGAGTCAAGAGAAGAAGAACAACATGTAAGCTACACTTCACAGTCTGAGGTCAGAGGTCAATAAACCAGATTCAATAAAAAACAGTTTGTCCTCAGAATGCTGGTGTGAATCTGAACCTGGTCCTCACAGAGACACAAACACACACACTCACTGAGAGTCAGGAAGTCGACCAGGAGGTTTCACTTTGACAGTTAAAGAAGCTAAGAAAACAGTGTGTGTGTGTTTGTGTGTGTGTGTGTTACTTACGTCCACATAGTTAGCGTTGATGTAGTCGGACCCACTCTCTCCGTCCTGAGGCTGCAGACGCACACGAGAGTGATCGTCTAGCACACACAAAAACAAACACACACACACACATATACTTGATTATTCTTCGCACAATAAACAATCTAATAATAAATCAATGAACAGTTTATTAGACTCAACTAAACTAGCAACAGGTATGTTTAAACATTATTTATCAAAATAAATGTGATTTAATAAACAATTTAATTATATTAGAACATGAAATGATTTGAGTTGAATAAAAACTATTTATTTATCGATGCGTCACATCGATAAATAATAAAATAGTGAAACGAGCAGCAGGTTGTTAACACTGGTGCTGCCAGAGTGCCACTGAGCCAGGCAGTAACTCTCTGAACGTGGTGCAGGTCCCGGTGGAGGAACCTGTCAGGAGCTTACAGGCGATGATGTTTCCATAACGGTTCTTCATGCGGTTCTCGTCCTTTTTGGCAGAATCCCAGGGAGCGGACTGTCCCTCAAAGAAGCTCTGCAGGAGACACAGAGACAAAGAGACGATGAGACGATGAGACAGAGAGACGATGAGACGATGAGACGATGAGACGATGAGACAGAGAGACAAAGAGACGATGAGACAAAGAGACGATGAGACAAAGAGACGATGAGACGGAGAGACAGAGAGACGATGAAACAAAGATGATAATCAGAACCAGATGATAACCTGATGATAACCTGATGATAACCAGACGATAACCAGATGATAACCAGATGATAACCAGATGATAACCAGATGATAATCAGAACCAGATGATAACCTGATGATAACCTGATGATAACCAGACGATAACCAGATGATAACCAGATGATAACCAGACGATAACCAGATGATAACCAGATGATAACCAGATGATAACCAGACGATAACCAGACGATAACCAGATGATAACCAGATGATAACCAGACGATAACCAGATGATAACCAGATGATAACCAGATGATAACCAGATGATAACCAGATGATAACCAGACGATAACCAGACGATAACCAGATGATAACCAGATGATAACCAGATGATAACCAGAGATTCATTCACATTGAAACACGTCTGCTCTCTAAATGAAAACAGACAAACTGGACATTCTTCTGTCGCACACTTTGATCCTCAGCAGGTTTCATATGCCGCTCATTAAACTGCCTGCAGCCTGTGTGTGTCTGTGTGTGTGTGTGTGAGTGACAGCAGTCTAACAGCTCCAGACATCCATTAAACCACACACAAACACACACACACACACACACACACAGTTTGAAATGATTGACAGCAGGGAACAAAGCGAGGGAAAAAATAAAAAATAATTGAAATAATGACTGCTGACTGTGACGGTGTGTGTTTGTGTGTGTTTGTGTGTGTGTGTGTGTGTGTGTGTGTGTGTTTGTGTGTTTGTGAATTACAGACTGTAATTAGAGATCGACAAAATGTCAAAAAAGTGAAACCATAGGTCTATATCGCCTCCTGGTGGCTGGCTACAGTATAGATCATAACTCTCCTCCATGTTAGCAGATGGGACCAAACAAAAAAATCAAAGTAGACGTTAAACGTTTTTGTGTCTCTGATGTTTGTTCAAGTGTTTCTCATCAGTTTGGTTTGAGGATATGAAATGTGTTTACAGTCTGTGTGTGTGTGTGTCTGTGTGTGTGTAGTGTCTTACCTCGTTGAGCTGTCCAGTCACATTAGTTATTAAAGGAGCAGCATGAGGGATCAGAGACAACAGTCAGTACACACTAAACGTTACACAGCTCTCATCCCTCCATCAGCAGGGGACACACTCATGTGTCCCTGTGTACTGTTGTGTTGTTGTTGTTTGTTTCACAATGTACTGTTCTGCAGACAAATTGTCCTACGGGACAATAAAGTATATTTGATTTGATTCTAATTAATATTCATTCTGTTCAAATCATTGATGATCAATTATCAATCTTCCTGATCTGAGCTGCTCACAAAACAATAAGGACCCAGATTCAACGACCACATGTCGTTATGGATCAGAAAGAGGATCAAAGATCACATGAGCAAGATGATAACATTCAACTCTTTAAATAAAAAATAAAACGTCTTTAAAAAGTATTAATAATTCATCTTGTTTTAGAAAAACTACTGCGTGTCCTCACAACTACAGAAAGACAAACATGTGTGTTAGTGAGAGTGTGTGCTCAGTATGTTTAATGGATTAGCCCTGAGGGCAGACACACACTCACACAGACACACACTCACCCGCAGACACACACTCACCCGCAGACACACACACCCACACACACACACAGGACACACACACCCACACAGAGACACACAGAGACACACACGCACACAGAGAGACACACACACCCACACAGAGACACACAGAGACACACACACCCACACAGAGACACACACACCCACACAGAGACACACACACACACAGAGAGACACACACACACACATACACACCCACACACAGACACACAGACACACACACACACACACACACAGCAACACACACACCCACAGAGACACACAGACACACACACCCACACAGAGACACACAAAGACACACACACAGCCACAGACACAAACAGACACAAACAGACTCACACAGACACATACAGACACACACAGACACACACAGACACACAAAGACACACAAACACACACACACACACACAGTCTCACACAGACACACACACACACACAAACAGATACATTAGAGATCTTCCTCCGAGCTAATGGGCCAAAACAGTGAATGTTGTGTGTAAGTGTGTGTGTGTTTGTGTGTGTGTCGTGGGTGTGTGTACAGGTAAGTACAATCCATTAGTAACTTTCTTGTGATGACAATGGGTAAACGTGAAGCACACACACACACACACACACACACACACACACACACACACACACACACTGGTATGTTTATTTTTTGAAATATTATCTGATTCATATTTTGATGAGTTTGATGGATCCCTGGTGAAGTGATGACATCATTATACTAAACTTTCATTGATTCAACAATAACTTGAATAAGATGTGGGGTTGCCATGGCAACCACCTCCAACAGAGACACACTTTGGTTTTGTTTGTTGTTTATACAATAACACTGATCACAGGCACTGCATGGCAACTATCTCCAGTGTGAGTTGTGTATCGATGACTTTGTGGTTTAATGAATCAAGTTTCCCTTTAATAAAAAAATAAATCTGTCACTTGGTAGCTCCACCCCCTCAATTAAAAACCATAAAACGCTAAAATGTTTAAACGTAAACGTGTTGTGTGTCTGTGTGGAGCGGTGTTGTGTGTCTGTGCGGTGTTGTGTGTCTGTGTGGCGCTCACCTCGTACTCCTCCTTGAAGCCGTACCCCTCAGCGCACTTCATCTGGGTGATGTGCTGCAGCAGGTCGGCCACTCGGATGGCCGGGTGCAGCTGACCCGTCTGGTAGGGCGGAGCCTCGCGCTCGGACTCTCTCTGTTTGTAGTGGGACTGGACCAGGCTGCTGGTTTCACTGGTCATCGTGTGACTGTCATCTGGGGGGGGGGCAGAGGAGATGGACTCAGATTAAAGCTGAACGATAACTCGAATGTTGTCACATGACATCACATGGTGGTTCTGACTGGACCAGACTGAAGCCGGTCAGAGTCGCTCGGATCAACGTGATAATAACCAGCTGATTAAAATCACATATTGTTTTTAAAGTCTGCTGTTACAAACTGTTGACGCTGACCTCTGACCTCTGAGCAGCCTCTGTCTGACCTCTGTGTATTAAACGTTCATCAAAGTTATTACAGATTAAAGCTGAAGCAGATTCATGTGGGATGTGAAACGTTGACAATCACATGAGCTCCTGAGACGGACTGAGAGAATAATCTGATTGGTTCCAGAGGAGGTCATGTGACACCTGCTCAGATTACGAAGAAAGTTACGACGATAATTAAATAAAAAGATCGTCACTGTTTTCTTACAACGCGTTAGCATGTTAGCAGATTAGCATGTGTAACGTAAGATCTCATCTGATTCGTGGAAAACAAAAAAGGATCAATGATAAAACAAATCCTGATTCATAACTACCATGTTGTTACCACAGCAACACACATAAATGACACAAACATCACATGACGTCAAATCACATGACTGGGGAGAGGATGGTGATTGGTGGTTGTTGCTTTTCACACTGCTGCTGAAACTATTGACCACAAATCAATAATCTGTCCTCAACCCTGATTTATTATAAGAGACTAGGTCCTGGTCTAGATCCAGTACTGGACTGATCAAGTACTGTTGAGTACTGGCTGAGTACTGCATCCTGATCCAGTACAGGACTTATTGAAAATTGGTGAATATTGGTGAGTACTGGTTGAGTACTGGTCCAGATCCAGTACCGGACTGATTGAGTATTGGTGAGTACTGGTTGAGTAACTGGTCCGGTTGAGGTCCAGGTTCTTGGAGCTGCAGTGTGAAAAGAGCAGAGTTCAGAGTCCTGGAACAGAACATACCGGTTTCTATCGACCAATGAGAACCGCCCAGGACTCTGACAGGAACATTTCAACAAGTCGGCAGATACACCTTCCACTACGCTCTCTATCTCTGTTCTTATTGGCTCGCCTGTGGGCTGACTGACCAATCAGAAACTCAAACAGCCCAACCAATCAGGAGATGGGCGATGTGGTGATTTATGATTGGATAGATGACAGAACCACTACAACAAAAATAGCAACCAATCAGAGAAGGAGAGATGGACAGAGCTGAAACCTGACTGGTCTGCAGTGAAATGGTGGGAGGAGTTGGGGATTGAGATGTCACAATTCACAAAAAAACGTTATCACAGCGGGTGGTGGGTGTGGCTTAATGTGCAGCAGGGACCCCCCCAACATGAGCCCCCCCCCTTAGCCCCAAATGTAACCACTTACCATTAATGGGCACTTTACACAGAAAGATACAAGAGAAGAAGAAGAGAGAGGAGACAGGGTATAAGCAACAACTTTAGCTTTAGCCTGGCTGACCTAGTGCTAACACACAGCTAGCATGAATTAAACAGTAACCTTGCTCCTAGCAGTATAGCAGCTATTTATGAGAGATAGCCACTAGCAACAAGTGCCTCTGCTAACCTGGCTAACCTGTGCTAACAGACGGACCTATAGCCTGGGCTAGGGTCAGACCCTGAAGCCTGAGGAGAGAGAAGAAACAGGAATTTATCGAACAGTTTTCTTTGAGCTTTTCCCTTCAACAGTGAACTGACCTAGCCGACCCGTTAGCACCCGAGTTTAGCCTCAACTGGACGAGCAGAGATGTGATTAAAAGGTCACGGCTGCAAAGTGAGATTTGAAATTTGTAGTTTTTTCTCTGAGGAAAAACAGAGACTAAGAGCGTGAGGGTTGTTATGTTCAGGATGTTGAGTCTTGGTGCAAATTAGCTTCACTGGGTTGAGTCAAATAATCGTGTCATTAATATGAATCTAAATTGTTGTAATAAAATGAATGCGGTTGTGGATTCGGTTCAGTCTGAGGTTTGATATAAACTGGTTCAGGACAGAAGCTGGTTTCAGTTTAACTGGTAAAGTCATCGTGTCACGTTCACTTTACATGTTTGAACCAAAACCAGCATCGTTTAAAAAAAGCTAGTTAGCATTAATTCATTAGCTTTAGCTGCTAAAACTTACATTTTCACATTGACTTTGAAAATGTCATTATATGGATTAAAAACAATTAACGCAGAATTACATTTCTCAGTTTTTTCTGTCACAAACTTAAATACATTTAATTCAGCTTGTAATATATTATCATTTATATAATATATAATCTTATTTTATATCATCTTATTCACAAAGTGCTGATCTTTGCTCCTAACACAGAATGAACTCTTTACGCTGAGGATTATTGTTTATTTGATTTGTTTCTTGCTCATAAAATAAAATCCAAAAATGAATCCAGACGTGGAGA
>JAFBJV010031611.1:820691-832830 GCA_016801935.1 Platichthys stellatus | reverse complement strand
ACCTCTCTAACATCATCACAAACTGTCTCACATCATCACCACCTGTCTCACATCATCACAAACTGTCTCACATCATCACCACCTGTCTCACATCATCACAAACTGTCTCACATCATCACCACCTGTCTCACATCATCACAAACTGTCTCACATCATCACCACCTGTCTCACATCATCACAAACTGTCTCACATCATCACCACCTGTCTCACATCATCACAAACTGTCTCACATCATCACCACCTGTCTCACATCATCACAAACTGTCTCACATCATCACCACCTGTCTCACATCATCACAAACTGTCTCACATCATCACCACCTGTCTCACATCATCACAAACTGTCTCACATCATCACCACCTGTCTCACATCATCACAAACTGTCTCACATCATCACCACCTGTCTCACATCATCACAAACTGTCTCACATCATCACCACCTGTCTCACATCATCACAAACTGTCTCACATCATCACCACCTGTCTCACATCATCACAAACTGTCTCACATCATCACCACCTGTCTCACATCATCACAAACTGTCTCACATCATCACCACCTGTCTCACATCATCACAAACTGTCTCACATCATCACCACCTGTCTCACATCATCACAAACTGTCTCACATCATCACCACCTGTCTCACATCATCACAAACTGTCTCACATCATCACCACCTGTCTCACATCATCACAAACTGTCTCACATCATCACCACCTGTCTCACATCATCACAAACTGTCTCACATCATCACCACCTGTCTCACATCATCACAAACTGTCTCACATCATCACCACCTGTCTCACATCATCACAAACTGTCTCACATCATCACCACCTGTCTCACATCATCACAAACTGTCTCACATCATCACCACCTGTCTCACATCATCACAAACTGTCTCACATCATCACCACCTGTCTCACATCATCACAAACTGTCTCACATCATCACCACCTGTCTCACATCATCACAAACTGTCTCACATCATCACCACCTGTCTCACATCATCACAACCTGTCTCACATCATCACAACCTTTCTAACATCATCACCACCTGTCTCACATCATCACAACCTGTCTCACATCATCACAACCTGTCTCACATCATCACAACCTGTCTTACTGTCACATCAAACTGAACCATATCATCAAATCACTCAGAGAGATGATGTCATCAGAGCAGAGAAACACACCTGAAAGAGAAGCTCGTTTATCAATCAGTCATTCAGGTGTTAGTGAGGTCACACATGATGTCATGATGAGCTGTTATGTTGAAGCTGTTGTCATCACATGTTGATGCTGAACAATGTTGTGAGTCTGAGGATCTGATCCAGAACCTGCCAACACGCCAACTGAGACGTGTTCACTTCAGCTACGCTCTGCAAGGCATCGTGGGTAAAGGAGGGAGGGACCCCTGGGAGATCTGGTTGGTTGCTGCCGCCTGACTGACAGGTGTCAGGGGACCACCAGAGCCAATCAGCATCAGGTGTCGTTAGCCACCAGAACTGTGCTTCAATCAACGCTGATTAAAGCAGAGTGTGTGTGTGTTTGTGTGAGTGTGAGTGTGTGTGTGTGTGTGTTTGTTTGTGTGTTTGTGTGTGTGTGTTGTAGCTTGTTTAGCTGCAGGGTTTAACAGCTCTCTGGATGCACATACAATCCTAGTCATTAGCCTTGTGTTAGCCTAGCATTAGCGAAGGGCGTAGTGTGTATGTGTCCAAGGACAAAGACATCAGGTCGTCCTGTCGCTGGAGGACGGAGTGAGGGACAGGTGTCGGGAACTAACAACCATCTGTGGGTCATTATACTTCTGGATGGGACCAGCATGCTAACCATTAGCCTAGCACTCCAACAGCTAACTGCCATCTGTGTCTCATTACTCAGAGCCTCCTGTTAGCTAGTGGCTAATTTAGCAGTGAAATCCAGCCCAGCAGAAACCAGGTCTACACAGCTAACTGTGCTAACGCTAACAGAGCAACACTCAACTACATAATCTAAATAAAAGGTTATGAATTCAAAATAAAATGTCCTGTTAGATAAATAATGTTTTAAAAATCAAACTAAATATTTCTTATATTCTAAACATTATTTTAAAATAAAAGTAAAAGTACTTGAGATTTGTACTGATGCATGTGACATGTAATTAAGCAATAAGACCTGCAGGTGGCGGCTGATTTAAAAAGTAAGACAGGCCCCTCTTCTTTCATAAATAATAATGTTCGTTCCACCTTTAAAAAAAAAATTAACTAATGCCTCTAAAAATATTATTTACCTTAAACATTTAAATGAACTAGATTTCATTACCTTTAGTGGCCACTCGCACACAGTCGATCTTTGTCTCCTGTTAGAGAGAGAAGAGAATTAGTTTCCTGTCAACACCAAAGCCCCCCCCCACACACACACACAATCACGCACACGCACACACGCACACAGTCGTAAACAGAGCGGACAGAAGGCAAATGGCTGTGGATCAGTGCCTGTGCTGGCACACTTTAAAAATAACACACATGTACACACATTCAGACATACGCAGATTGTGTTGTTTTGTGTGTTAATTATTGACACTGTGGGGTTTATAATTGGTGTGTGTGTTGAATAATGCAGCAACAGTAGTGCTTTTTACTGTCACCAAACCACAGAGACACTCTGCTGCTGCTGTGTGTGTGTTTGTGTGTGTGAGCATGAATATTCATGAGCTCTTGAGGTTAATTTGTCGTCTATTTGTTAAAACCAGAAAGACGCAAGATGTTCTCTCTCGCCTTTCACCAAAACTGTGTGTAATAGCAAACAATTACCTTTTCACACATATTTGACAAAGTGCACAAAGTGCCACACACACACAGACCCACTGCGGCCTATTAGTGCCGCGGGTCAGGCTGCTGGAACTAGCTCTACTCATATTAAACTGTGAGTGTGTGTGTGTGTGTGTGTGTGTGGGCATGTCTATGTATAGTTATGAGGGCCAATTTTGGTTCTATCCCATCATTGTGAGGATATTTTGGTTTGTGCACACAAATGAAATTGGCTTTTTGGGGCTTTAGACTTTGTTTTAGAGTTAGATTAGGTTTATGTTAGGGTTAGGCATTTAGATGTGATGGTGAGGGTTAGGAGCTAGGGAATGCATTATGTCAATGAGTGTCCTCACAAGTATAGACAGACAATCACGTGTACAGTGTGTGTGTGTGTGCTGGACCTCTCTGTCTAGGTTTCGCTTCTCTGATTTATTATGACAGACAGCAGAGAAAAGTGAAGGAAATTGAAAGGAGAGAATAATGTGAAGTGTTTTTTGTTCTGGCAACGTCGAGCTCTGCTGAACACTGTGATTGGATCCTGACAGCCACCAGCCCCCCCATCCAGGCACTGGTTCCTCCTCATTAACTAAGTGGAAGACAGCCCATGGTTGATCAGAAGCTCCTTTAAACCAGTCCTCCTTTTATCACCTCTGACGTCCATCATTAAAAAACATCCATAATACAATGAACTAAAACTGAGGACAGGTGGACTACACGTCACCAGAGGACAGGTGGACTACGTGTCACCAGAGGACAGGTGGACTACGTGTCACCAGAGGACAGGTGGACTACGTGTCACCAGAGGACAGGTGAACTACACGTCACCAGAGGACAGGTGGACTCACCCCATTGGCAGTGCTGACGGCCTGATAGTAGATACCATAACTCTTATGAGGCAGCAGAGGAGCGTTCCAGTAACCACTGTACGTCCTGTTGTCACCTGTTAAACACACAAACACACACACACTCAAGTAAATAGCCATACTTAACTAACAAGGTAACTGTCCAGCCAGAATCATACTAACTAACTTACTAACTAACCTACTAACTAACTTACTACAGGACTGAGTAAGATGCTGATTGGCTACCTGCCAGCTGACTGACAGTTGAACTCCTATCAGTTACTTATGAAGCAGCACTCTGACAAACATACGGACTTGTTTGCTGGCGATGAAAGTCATCCAGCTTACTAACCTAAATCTACTAACAGAGGCTAACAAGCTAGTATCGCATGTGGCTTAAAAACTAATTTACTAATTAGTTTGGCAACTAAAGCACTATTAATATAACATAGAAGTTAGCAAACTAAACAGGTTGGTAAGCAGCTAATTGTAAAACAATATACCGACTGGTTAATAATTAACAAGTCGTTACTGAGTAATGAATGAAGTAGGTAAACTAATTCAATAAATCAACCATTTAGCTAGCTAGCTAACTGACTGAAAAATGTCCTATTTTACTAACAAGCTTAGAACTTAAGTCAAAGGTTACAGGCTGATTGACTGATTTCCTTCCACACTGCAGTCATTAGCTGTGTCATGTGTATTTTAATTGGCAGGCTGGTGACTGACCGACACAGAAGGGTATGGGGCTCCTCATCTCACTCATCGGCAGCTCTGCGCTGAAGTAATACTGCGAGTTGAGCAACGTCGCGTTCTGGAAGTGAATGGGCACCGGGTAACAACGCAGGATCTCTGCAGTACCTCTGCTATGCCTGCGGGGGCGCTCCTCCTCCACCACCACCTGGTACTTACTGAAGACAGATGACAGACAGTTCATTCATCAGTTAGTTGGTTATATTACATTTAGGCAATGATATCTCTAAGGAGACGGATTTATTCCACCTGGCTAAAAGAGCTGCTAGTCATTCAATTAGTAGACACTAGCTAGTTAACTAGTTAGTTTGAGCTAATCAGAGTATATCTAGTTAACCCCTCCATCACTGGTTAGTCTTTCGTTAGTGAGCTAACCATGTGTAACCAGGTCATCAGTTAACCTTCGTTTCTAAATTAACTTGATCATTTGTTCTTATGATACTTTGTGTTTTGCTGTTTTCACGAGAACACTTCATATGAATTGTTAGCAGTGGTAGGAAGTAACGAAGTACAAATACTGTGTTACTGTACGTAAGTCGATTTTTCACATGTCAACATCCACGCGAGCACATTCCCCATCGTTCTATTCCCTTCAGATGATCCCGGTGCTCGTGCAGGAGCTCGGTTCAGGTCAGTCTTTAGTATTCGGTCTGAAAATTGGCAGCAAAGTGACTCCAGGGATTTTGTGTTCTCAGTACTAGCACTGTGCAGGTTGTTCACGAAAGAGAAACTCTCTCATGTTGTGTGCCTAAAACAATTTGTCAGTGGTTATACTGTGGTCTATTAGTGATCTTAGGAAGACACAAGAGGCCCTTGTTTATTCAGTTGTGTTGGTTCTTTGTTGTCCCTAGAAGATCAGATGCACTAGTCCAATACTAATTGAACCTCAGCTTCAAGGGTTCGAAATGTTTACAAATATACCTTATATGTATATTTTGTTATAATTTTTCAGTCAGTTGAAATAAATCCTGATGAGAATAATTTTGGCTTGTTCTGTGTCTGTATATGCCTACAATAAAAAGCATTTAGCATGTTTAAGTTTGTAACTTGTACTTTTACTTTTGATACTTAGGGTTAGGGTTAGGGTTACATTTCGACACCAGATACTTTTGATACTTAAGTACATTTAACATGAGCTACTTTAAGACTTTACTCAAGTCATTTTCTTACGGGTGACTTTACGTTACCGAAGTCACTTTCAGGTAAGATATCTGCACTTTTACGCAAGTATGGTTTTGAAGTACTTTATACACCGCTGATGGTTAGCCTCTGTAGCTTCAGCGCTAACTAACGTTATTATGTTGCGGTTGCCTAGCAGCAGTGATTTCACGACTATCCCCTTGAACGTGAACATTGTAACCACGACTTCCCGAGGTCCATTTGAAGGCGACACTTATCCAGGTGCATTTTGGGAAATGTAGGCTCAACTGTTAGAAGTGGACTCCTCTCAGGATCTTGTGAATTGAAGCGTTGAGTCTTGATGCAGTCGGAGAACGTGGACTTGATTCCTGTTCACACGCGACTCTGACACGTGAACGTTCTGGTGATCTGGTCGTCCAGCTGTTGGCTCATTATTCAGCCTAAGAGAAGGTCAGCTCTGCCTCTCCTCCACTCCATCACCCTCCTCTTCTCTTTTATTAACTCTCTCTCTGTAACTTTACAACCGTCTGAAATTAAACGGATAATTCATTTCATCCTGTCTCTGCAGGTATTAAATCCTTTATGTAGATAAAATACATTAAGACACAAGAGTCTGCAGGAGCTGAATCGAACTTAAATGAATCCCACTTCACTTCCACCATGAAAACAAGATGGAGGCCGATACCTGCTCTCTACTGGTGGTGTCATGAACGATGCTTGTTACCATGGAGATTTAATGTTTCTCGAGAACTTCATTACATTTTTCTTCTGTTGAGTAAAAGGAGCTGAAATGAAACCGGAGGAGATGAGATACCATGAGAAGGATGTGAATATGATGGCAGGGGATCTGTGTTTATTCTGACGGACAGAACTACAGAAATTTGACATATGAAGATGGACGACACATCTTCACGTCTTTCTGTTAATATCTCCGATACGAACGCTGCCATCTTGTGGAAAAGACACAGACTGAGCAGTAGTGATCGTGGGTGGAGCCACTGTATCATGGTCCCGCCCATACATGCTCTCAACCAATCCTGAGTCAGGTGCAGTCTGTTTAGTATCTTCAAACCAATCTGATCAGAAACACTAGAACAAACTGAGAGAGATAAGAACGACCTGAAATGACAGAAACACTTATTAAACGTCTACTTTGATTTTTTAGTTTGGTCCAGTTTTGGCGGCCGGTCACTTTCTGTTTCTACCATCAGGGGTCAGAGTTCACACATCAACACAGAGCTGCACCTGAACGCACCACGAGTCCTGAGGGACCAGACAAACAATAGACCGTTTTTTCATGGGAACCAGGTTCAGGACAGAAGTCGTATATCACCACACACACTACCACATGCACACGCACACATGCACACGCACACACACACACACACACACACACACACACACACACACACACAGGGTGGGGATGGTTAAACTGCAGCTTTGTCACATTTCCTGCAGGACAGGAAACTAAAGGAGGACAGGAAGACACACTGTAACACACACTGTAACACACACTGTAACACACATATGTATTGTTTAATTCCCGCCTGACAGAGACAGATTCAGTCATTTCTCTGTCCTCTCCTCCTTCTTTCTTTTCTTTTCCTCTTTTTCTTCATGTCTTTCTTGTCGTTCTGTCTCCTCCCCCTCACATCTCCCTCTCTTCTTCTCTCTTTTATTCCTCTCTCTGTCTTTGACAAACCATCTCCAATCACATTTCTTCACGCACACTTGTTATGTGTGTGTGTGACAGTAATCTGATTACAGCTGCAGGTCGCCAACGGCAACACCTTTTGTCTTACGATGCAGGGCTCTTAAACCTCAGTGTATGTGGGATGACTGTAAGTGTGTGTGTGTGTGTGTGTGCCCGAAGGCTCACACACACACACACACACTCTCTGGTGTCAGAAGAGACAAAAGCAAAGTTAAATATACAACCACAAACATAAAATTGTATCTCAGAGCAGAATCTGTTCAATGTGATAAATTCTAAATCAGCTATCATGTCAATTAACACACCGCACATCACACACACACACACACACACACACAAACACACACACACTTTACATCCTTGGCTTGGTTCCTGTATAAATCAAAACAGGAATCTTTTTTCAGTTGAAATGATTTTGTGTTTTTGTTGGTTTCTTGTGTCACATGTTGTTATGAACATGTGTCAAGTTCTATCTGAGGAAACTCTTCATCATGCCTGGAACACGTCTCTTCTGTGACAGCCTGGCAGAATGTTAACAGGAGAAACCGTGTGAACTTTGCGTGTTGCTCTGCGTATTGACACACGTGTGTGTTCTCTCAGTTACGTGTCACCGCTGGGATTGGACTCACTGACCATAAATTATTCATAAAACAAACGTAGACTCCGAGTCCAGGGTGACCAGCAGGGGGCGACTCCTCTGGTAGTTTCTGTAGAAAGTGACTTCTCTCTTTCTAACGTCAGTAAACAATCTGGAGTTTCTGTCTCAGTCTCTAGTTTCAAGTCTTCTTCAAACAGCTGATGTTCATTTAACGAATTATGATCATTTAGAGTCAAACAGACCATAATGCACCGGATGTGTGGGGGTGGGGTACCACATTGTGATTGACAGCTAGTACCGTCCAATGGCTGTAGGTGGGCGTGTCCAGCCTTCAGTCTTAATATGATGCTGAACATCACGAGGCCTCAGAACGTCAGCCCACTATCAAAGACACTCATGACCATCAGGCTTCAGAGATCCCATAATGCATCACTGTCTGCTGAAAGCTTGAAATCAATAACAAGTGAAATGAGACGACATCATAGTGACAAACAGCTGAGTCTAATAATCAATAAAAGGTTTTATTGTGATATTGATCATAGAAGTTGTGGCAGACTGCACATCAGGAGCACCGGGACATTCAGTCAGGTGACCCCCCCCCCCCAGTCAGTCAGGTGAGTGCTCAGAGGGGCTTCAAAATAAAACATAGAAGTTGTGGCAGACTGCACATCAGGAGCACCGGGACATTCAGTCAGGTGCCCCCCCCCCCCCAGTCAGTCAGGTGAGTGCTCAGAGGGGCTTCAAAATAAAATCGACCTTCCTGTTAATGGGACGTCACATTTGTTCAATCTGTGTGCAGGAATTAATGAGATAACTAACTAATTATTGAATTAAACTTTTATTTTCATATTTAATATTATGAATGAGCAATGATAAGTAATGAAAAAAATGAATGACACGAAATTAGGACTGTATCTGAAACTACTTGAGACTTCAGAAATGAATGGTTTCTCATTTCCACTGTGTGAATACACTTTGTAATGAAGGAAAACTGCCACAAAATATGAGAAACTACCTGTTTCCACAAATTAATTTCACTTCACAGTGACAGCTCACCACCTCAAGGTCTCACTCTCACAAAATCAATCTGATGTAGACTTTCAAACTAAAAGCCCTTGAAATATCTTTTTTCAGTGTTTTGGTAATTGGCACAGAGAAGCAGATTGTTATGGCCCTTGACAGATGACGTCACTGAAAGATGTCAGAGATCAGTGAGTCACTGCTGCTTTACTCAGCTACAGAATGAGAGGCCTGGTGCTCTGCGGGAAAAGACCTGATTATCGTCCCAGTCCGACCCTGGACCTGGTTTTGTTTGAGTCACGATAGAGGTCGAAGGTCAACATGAAATCTCTGAGATCGGAGACTTTTATTGTTGAAAGAAGAGACGAAGAGTCAGTTCATAAACCACTGTGTGTGTGTGTGTGTGTGTGTGTGTGTGTGTGTGATTGACACATTAGCTGTTAATCCCCTGTTAATCCCCGTGTTAGCAGCGGCTCTGATTAGCTCCGCCCCCGCAGATCGTTAATTAACCAAATCTCTCGTCACAGAGACAGCTGTTCACATGGTGACTGTTACCGCGGATACTGCCTCCCTCTTGGTCCCCTGCGATGGGGATTTAACAGTGTGTGTGTGTGTGTGTGTGTGTGTGTGCGTGTGTGTTACCTGACTGGTGCTCCTCGGCTCTGAGCTGGTCGCAGCAGGAGAGTGACGGTGGAGTCGGTCTGGTTCAGAGGAGACTCCTGGTCGTACGCTGGCATCAGCGGAGCTGAGGAAGAACACATGTGTTTCTTCTGAGCTTACCACAGAACAGTCACTTCAGGTCAGGGGCCCCAGAGGCTCCGGGGCCCCAAAGGGGCTCCGGGGCCCCAGAGGCTCCGGGACCCCAAAGGGGCTCCGGGGCTCCGGGGCCCCAGAGGCTCCGGGGCCTCCGGGGCCTCAAGGGAGCAAGTGATGAGTCTGACATCAGATCTTATTTTGAAGGATCGTACCTGAGATCTTGGTGGTGAACTGTGTGATCACTGGAGGTCCGAAGCCTTTAACGGTGGAGGCTCTTATTGTGAAGGAGTAGGTGGAGCCTGGGTAGAGGCCCGTGAACACGTGACTCGTCTCATTAGTCGGTTTGAATACCTTGCCGCTCTGATTGGACAGATCGAACTCTGTGTCGAAGGAGCTCAGAGCTTTGTAAGAGATCTGGGAACAGAAGTGACATGTCTGCTCACTGGGGCTTGTGGGTAATGTAGTCCTAACTGTTAGAGTGAAAGCAGTCTTTACACCATTTAGAATGTTTATGTTTATATCTGATGTAACTCAATCAAACCAAAAAATAAACTTAACATTCTGTCAGTGTAATAACATGTGTTATAACATGTGCAATAAATACAATAGCCTGTGTTATAACACATGTAGTAACATGTGTTATATAATATAAATGTAATAAACATATAATAACATGTGTAATAACACATGTTGCACCCGTGTTAGAGCGTGTGTACCTCGTACTGGCGGATGAGGCCGTACGTCTGCAGCGGTTCTCTCCAGCTCAGACTGATCTGCTGCTCGTAGCTGCTGCCGACCACCGAGTCCACGGGAACCGCTCCAGGAACTGAGACAGAAGCACCCAGGTTATCCAACAGAAGCCGAGACCACTTCCTACTGGGACTCTACTGATGGACATGTGGACATGTGGACATGCAGCTGACTCGTACCGTCCTCGTCGGTCAGCACCAGCAGCTCCTCGCTCTCCTTGCGTCCCTCTGGGTTGCTGAGGACGAGTCTCAGGCTGACGTTGGTGAACGGCGGCAGGTTCCTCACGGTGTGCTGCGGCACGCTGCTCAGAGGGTCGAACACCACCTCCTCCCTCACCTCCTCCTTCACCCGCTCCCTGCACCATGCACAAAGGGGGACGGGTTATTGTTTCTTGGCCCCTCCCTGACTTTACCCGTGGGGCTGTGGCGCTCCTTCTCTTTAACCGCCCCCCCACCACTAGATGACTCCTCCCCCCGTCCTACTTATATCTGCGGCCCCTCCCTACTCTCACCTGCTGGCGGCCCCTGCTGGTCTGTAGTGGTACTGTGCGGTCACGTTGTAGCTGTGGCAGCGCGTCACGTTGTATCCGAACGGTTCCCATCGCACCGTCATCTGTTTGGACTGAACGTCCACGACCTCCAGACGCCGCGGGCCGTGCATCGGATCTGACAGACACACACAGTCAACACATGATTAGATGATCTGGTTCTGGCACCTGTCACATCATGTGACACATCGAGGCAGCAAAGAATCTTCTGGTTATTTCAATGTAGAATTATGTCAAGTCGCAAGTTCAGTGGACCCCCCCCCCCCCCAACCCAAAATGAACGAGTCCAGTTTTTTCAGTAACCACTTTTGAAAGAGTGGTTGCGTCGTGTGTGTGCACGCTGGCGCGTCTTGCTGCCGCTACTCACCGGCTGTTCTTATTGTTTTATTGTGTTTAGTAAGCTCATCTGGCTTCTCGGTTAAAAATGTTGTCCGTCAAGTTCATACTTTCGTCGGCACTCGCCTGGAATACATTGTCGATATTCCACCGACCCGTGGCTGGTCTTCTCCAGTACTCGGCTGCCGAGCTCCTCCGGCTCCGTTCCCACCTGTTTGAGCCTCCGCCTGCGGTGCTGCGCCCTCGGGATGTCATTCTCCTGCACCGCCGAAAATACATTCACCGTGGCTCCCACCGGAACTTCCATACGGACAACTCCAAACCAATAAAATCCTTCTGGTCCTCCACTCGTCGCCCTCCGAGAAACACCAGCTGCCGCCGGGTTGATCCCAGCTTGCTAGCCAGCCTACCCAGGTCGGCTAGCACTACTGTCCATAATGACAACTCCACCATCAACTTCGGGCTTCTGAACATCCGCTCACTCACGAGCAAAGGCCATATTGTCCAGGACTACGTCACCGACCGCAAGTATGACTTTTTCTGTTTGACAGAGACGTGGCAGCAGCCAAATGACTTTTCGCAGCTCAACGACGCTACCCCTCCTGGGTTTGTTTACATCTCGCAACCCCTCCTGGGTTTGTTTACATCTCGCAACCCCGTGGCTCAGGTCGCGGCGGAGGACTCGCGATAATTCATCGCGGCGGAGGACTCGCGATAATTCACCGCGAGATTTGGAAAGTGATTCCCGTCTCTGTCCCTGCATCCAGCTCATTATTCCAGTCTTATTTGTTCCAACCATGGCAACTCCAAGGCACTCTTTTCACTTCTCAACAAAATCCTTCAACCCCCAGACCTCCTCCCCCCACCCCCGCCCTCACCCTGCAGC
>JAFBJV010031611.1:808815-819018 GCA_016801935.1 Platichthys stellatus | reverse complement strand
ATGATTATATATGTACATACATCAATGTATACATTTAAACAACTAAATATCTGTTGAAGTTTGAAATTAATTAAATGTTTTTAATTATTAATTTATAATTTTATGTTCCCTCTAAAACATGAACTTTTACATGAATATCATTTTATTTATGAGGACGTGTTTGTTTCCTCCAGCGGGTTTGTGTGTTTCTACAGAGCAGCAGGAGAAGAAGAAGAAGAGGAGACGTTCCCGACAGACAGAGGAGGGCCGAATGTCTGAAGGTGACTTTAGGATGAAGGAGGAGGAGGAGGACAGGTTTTATTTTTCATTTCCAGGAGATCACCAGATTTAATATGAAAGAGAGAGAGGGGGAGGACGGGGTGATGGAGGGATGAACAGAGAGATGAGATGAGAATCAGTGATGGATGATTCGTGTTGACTGACCGCAGAACATGTGACCGTTGTGTTAATGAAGTGATGAAGCATCAGAACGTTTCCTGTTTCACAGGAAGTTCAGAGAATCAACAGAAACGTGATCTGAGCGACAAACGAAATGAAACTGGACAGACGAAGAAAAAGACAAACATGGAAGTAAAAGCTCTGAAAGACGAACAGAGCGTAAAAATCTGAGGTGAAAAGAGAAAGAGAGAAAAATGAGAGTAAAATATTCATGTGATATTTTCTAAAAGCATCGACAAACACCACACACACACTTTAATGGATGTTAACACACACACACACTCACACACTCACAGTTCATACTAACTCCTGCTACACGACGATCATGGAGGGAAAGCAAGGCCATAGTAAGAAGAAGAAGAAGAAGAAGAAGAAGAAGAAGAAGAAGAAGAAGAAGAAGAAGAAGAAGAAGAAGAAGAAGAAGAAGAAGAAGAAGAGGAGGGTCAGATGGCCCATGAAGACGAAGAGGATTTCTGTGATCGATGTAACCAGGTGGTACCGTGCTTATTGTTGTTGTCGAGCAACAGAGCTGCAGTTGGACATGTTTGTGTCCTCGGCTGGTTGACACGTGTTTGTGTCCTCGGCTTGTTGACACGTGTTTGTGTCCTCGGCTTGTTGACACGTGTTTGTGTCCTCGGCTTGTTGACACGTGTTTGTGTCCTCGGCTTGTTGACACGTGTCCCGGTGGATTGAGTTGAAGCCGGATACTCAACTTTACCTCTTTGAAGTGCTATGAATGCTGGGACATGTTTGGCTGAGAAGGATCCGTCCCCTGGTGTCTTCGTTTCCCAGGGACGGACGAAGGTGAAGATGAAACAGTGTAGTTAGTCTAATCTATAAATACAGCTCCCTAACATAAACCCCAATCATCTATATCGCCCCCCCCCGGTGGCTGGCTGCCGTATAGTCATAAACCCTCCTCCATGTTTGCAGATGGGACATGGAACAACTAAAAAGAAACACGTTAAATAAATGTTATTAAGATGTTCCTGTCACTTCAGCTCGTCCTCTTCTCTCTGATGTTTGCTCAGGTGTTTCTCATCAGTTTGGTTTGAATCAGTTATTTCATGATAAAAACATCTGAGACATCGTGATTGACAGCTGAGACCAGGACAACAAGGAAGTGACTTCATGTTTATGTGGCACCAAGCTGAGTCGTCTCACTGAGCGCTAAGTCCTAAAGCTTGTATGATGGACACACTGATTTATTATTAAACACACACACACACACACACACACACACACACACACACACACACACACACACACACACACACACACACACACACACACACACACACACACACACACACACACACACACAAACACCCACTGGTTCATAATTTATTGGCAGTAAAATGAATAAATAAAAGTGATAGAAGACAGAGAAGAGTGTTATCAGAGCATATATCATCACACACACACACGCACATGCACACACACACACACACACACACACACACACAGACACACACACACACACTTTTGTTTCCAGCTGGTTTGGCTCAGAGGGGTGGAGGTTATCACAGTCTCATTCTGTATAAAAACGTAAAAACATCTTGAGAACTTTATCAAAGAACTCATTTCCCTCTTTAGACTCTGGAACCTCCTCAAAGACCCACGACCCTGAAGAACCTCATCAGCTTTCTGAAACACACCAGACTCCTCTGATCACTGTCACCCACTAACATACACATCCAAACCTTCTCACAGAAAACTAAAACATCATCAGGGACCATGAGAACCTCAGTGAAGGTTCTAAGGGAACAGCCACTGGTTCCAAAGTGGGAACCACAAAGCATGCTGTTCTACAACTTGTTTATCTCAGATGATAACCCTTCTCTGAGAACCTGCTCGGTTCAGCTCCACAGGACAAAGGTGTTTAACTTCAGAAGAACACAGGTGAGAAACCAGCTGGAAACAAAGGATGGGTTGAGTGTCAGGTGGTGGGCGGGGGGGCGTTCAGACTCAGGTATGCAGAGCTGACTGCAGTCTGTGTTTATGGGAACATACCAGAGACAGGTCCGAACCCTGTGAGCATCATGTGACAGCAGACGTGTTGAAACGTGACAGACTTCAGATGTTCTCTGTTAGTCACAGAGCCGGTGTCAGACGTGGGCCCGTCAACATAACACAGTTCTACTCCATATGTTCTACAGTTAGGTTTCTTATTATTTGAATGTGTCAGTGATGCTTTGTTTCAACACGTCTGATCCGCTGTGAATGACGACTGGATAATAAATGTTGATAAGAGAAAAAATATAACAAAGGTCTCGTTGTGTTTCTCTGTGTTCACACATCACACACATTCAAATTTGTTTGTATTTATTCTTGGTTGTTCATTTTTTTAAACATGTAAATTTCTATATTTAAATATAAACTGTATCTTTATGAATTTAAATGCTCTAATCTGATTTTTTTTTTAATAAATAATCTGGATTCATGTGAATCATCAATAATAAAAACAGCTGCAGCAGCAGTGAGACTGTTGCACCTGTATAATCAGCGTGCTAATAGCTAATCACATGCTGTGTGTTTCCTTCTGCAGGGCACACACACACACACACACACACACACACACACACACACACACACACAGCAGCAGTGTGTGTGTTCAGTGTTCTATGTAGATGTGTTCACTGTACCTATTAAAGCTAATTAGCGTGGCACTAACGAAGCCTAGCTCGATTTGCTGCCTTAATGACCTTACCGTTAACCATTAGCCACCTGATGAGCTCAGCGCTAACGCAGCCTAGCACAGCATGCTATGCTAATGACTCCACCATTAATTTCCTAATGAGCTCAGTGTGAATGCAGCTAAGCAGTTAGCCGCTAGCTGCTAGCAGTCATTACAGTAAAGGGATAGTATAAAAGAAAAGTGACTTTCAAATATAGATGATCAGAATCAGAATGTATTTATTGCCCAGTAGGTTAACACCTCCCTGGACTTTGCTCTGGTTGTTGGTGCAGACAACGAACATAAAAACATAAAAACTAAATAAATACTGCACACATAAGAAAAATATATATATAAAATAAAAAGATATAAAAGATATAACATTGTGATCTCTGATTGGCTGCAGTCTAGGACCATGTGACCAGACTGTGACTCACCTGCACACTTGGTCCTAGCTCGGAGCGGAGGTCCGGGGTTTCCCGTGCCTCCCTCCAGGGGCCTGGTGAGCAGCACGCTGATCTCGTACTCGGTGTCGGGGTCCAGGTGTCCGATCTTGTGGGTGGGCTTATCCACCGGGGTGGTGTCAATCAACATGCCCAGCATGGTGCGGTACTCCACCTTAACAGAGGATTAGAATGTTTGATAACCAATCGAAACACAGACGCAAAATGACAAATCAATATCACGATTAAACTTTGACCTCGTTAGGATTAATGATTGTAAATCCTCAGGATCTCCCTCTCCTCACCTCTCTCTCTATGATTGGTCCGTCTCCGTTGATTGAGTTTGCATTGAGCTGGATCCACAGGTAGGTGGCGCCCACTGCCGTCAGCTGGGGGGGGGCGATTGGTACGGGAGGCTCTAAGGGACAAACAGACTTGGATCAGTTTTACACACACACACACAGACACACACACTCCTCACTGATCTCTCTTAACGAAGGAGGAAGGAGTTAACAAGTTAATTAATATTCGTGACCTTCGGCGGATCACGACAGACCTGGATTCCATTACCCAGAATCCCCGGTGGTGCTGCTCTACTTCCTCCTGACCCAGTTCATCAGACACACACACACACACACACACCCGACACACACACACACACACACACACACTTACACTCACAAACACACACATACACACACTAAGTAGGATACATGTGTAATGATGCATGTTTATCATGTTCAGGTTAATACTCAGGTGTGTGTGTGTGTGTGTGTGTGTGTGTTGATTGGCTCTGTTATGATTACATTGTGACTCTCTGATCTGTTTCCTCGTCCAATCAGCAGTAAGCGGTCGTTCCCTCGGTCGCCTGCAGTGACCAGCGATGTCACTGAGGTTGTGAGTCACGTGAGGAACATGAGACGACACCTGACGACACGTGTTCAGGTGCGTTCACTCAGACCAACGTGATAAACAAAATTAAACTCATCAACAACCAACAGCCAATCACACAACAGGACTCACGTTTCACTGTGAGGTCAGCGTACGATGACACGCCGACGCCTCGCTCCGATTGGGCGATGCAGCGATAGCGTCCCGAATCGCCTTTGGTCGTGTTCTCCACGTCGAAGCTCGCCACGTAGCGCCGGGAGTTCACCGGCTTGGTTTCCCTCACCAGCGCCTGGCGCCCGGCCATCCCCTGACCACCAGGAACAAGAGAGTGGAACAATGATAAGGACTGACGAGTACTGATCAACATCGAAGACTATGATGAGTACTCATGAGTATTGATTAGTATTGGTTAGTATTGATGAGAACTGATGAGTAGAGATGAGTACTGATGAGTACAGATAAGTACTGATGAGTACTGATGAGTACAGATAAGTAGAGATGAGTAGAGATGAGTACTGATGAGTACAGATAAGTACTGATGAGTACAGATAAGTAGAGATGAGTAGAGATGAGTAGAGAGGAGTACTGATGAGTACAGATGAGTACTGATGAGTACTGATGAGTACTGATGAGTACTCAAGAGTATTGATTAGTATTGGTTAGTATTGATGAGAACTGATGAGTAGAGATGAGTACTGATGAGTACAGATAAGTACTGATGAGTACTGATGAGTAGAGATGAGTACTGATGAGTACAGATGAGTACAGATGAGTACAGATGAGTATAAATGAGTACAGATGAGTACAGATGAGTATAGATGAGTAGAGATGAGTACAGATGAGTACTGATGAGTACTGATGATGTACTGATGAGTACAGATGAGTACTGATGAGTACAGATGAGTACAGATGAGTACAGATAAGTATTAATGAGTAGAGATGAGTATAGATGAGTACAGATGAGTACAGATAAGTAGAGAGGAGTACTGATGAGTACAGATGAGTACAGATGAGTACAGATGAGTACTGATGATGTACTGATGAGTACAGATGAGTACTGATGAGTACTGATGAGTACAGATGAGTACTCATGAGTATTGATTAGTACTGATGAGTACTGATGAGTACTGATGAGTACAGATAAGTAGAGCTGAGTACAGATGAGTACTGATGAGTACTGATGATGTACTGATGAGTACAGATGAGTACTGATGAGTACAGATGAGTACAGATGAGTACAGATGAGTACAGATGAGTACAGATAAGTAGAGATGAGTACTGATGAGTACAGATGAGTACTCATGAGTATTGATTAGTACTGATGAGTACTGATGAGTACAGATGAGTACAGATGAGTACAGATGAGTACTGATGAGTACAGATAAGTAAAGATGAGTACAGCTGAGTACAAAGGAGTACAGGCGAGTACTGATGAGTACAGACGAGTACTGACGAGTACAGCTGCGTACAGATAAGTACAGATGAGTAAAGATGAGTACAGATGAGTACAGATGAGTACAGATGAGTACTGATGAGTACTGATGAGTATTGATGAGTACAGATGAGTACTGATGATGTACAGCTGAGTACTGATGAGTACAGATAAGTACTGATGAGTACAGATAAGTAGAGATGAGTAGAGATGAGTAGAGAGGAGTACTGATGATGTAAAGCTGAGTACAGCTGAGTACAGCTGAGTACTGATGATGTAAAGCTGAGTACAGCTGAGTACTGATGAGTACAGATGAGTACTGATGATGTACAGCTGAGTACTGATGAGTACTGATGAGTACTGATGAGTACAGATAAGTAAAGATGAGTACAGCTGAGTACAAAGGAGTACAGGCGAGTACTGATGAGTACAGACGAGTACTGACGAGTACAGCTGCGTACAGATAAGTACAGATGAGTACAGATGAGTAAAGATGAGTACAGATGAGTAAAGATGAGTACTGATGAGTATTGATGAGTACAGATGAGTACTGATGATGTACAGCTGAGTACTGATGAGTACAGATGAGTACTGATGAGTACAGATAAGTACAGATGAGTACAGATGAGTACAGATGACTACAGATGAGTACAGATGAGTACTGATGATGTACAGCTGAGTACTGATGAGTACTGATGAGTACTGATGATGTAAAGCTGAGTACAGATGAGTACAGATGAGTACAGCTGCGTACAGCTGAGTACTGATGAGTACTGATGAGTACTGATGAGTACTGATGATGTAAAGCTGAGTACAGATGAGTACAGATGAGTACTGATGAGTACTGATGAGTACTGATGAGTAAAGATGAGTACAGCTGAGTACAGATGAGTACAGCTGAGTACAGATGAGTACAGCTGAGTACTGATGAGTACAGATGAGTACTGATGATGTACAGCTGAGTACAGATGAGTACTGATGAGTACTGATGAGTACTGATGAGTACTGATGATGTAAAGCTGAGTACAGATGAGTACTGATGAGTACAGATGAGTACAGCTGAGTACAGCTGAGTACAGCTGAGTACAGATGAGTACAGATGAGTACTGATGAGTACTGATGAGTACTGATGAGTAAAGATGAGTACAGCTGAGTACAGATGAGTACAGATGAGTACTGATGATGTAAAGCTGAGTACAGATGAGTACAGCTGCGTAAAGCTGAGTACTTATGAGTACAGATGAGTACTGATGAGTATAGATGAGTACTGATGAGTACTGATGATGTACCTGCAGGTAGAGCAGCAGGTTGCTCTGTGGGCGTCCGTTCACGGTGCAGTGAAACGTCGCCGTCTGTCCGGCGTTCACCTCGACACCTTTGATGTGCAGGAAGTGAGGCGTACTCACTGAAGACACACACAGACACACATACACAAAGGTCAGAGGTCACACACTGATGACAGCGTCCATGGCAGTGTTGCCATGGTAACGACTAACCCATTTCTTGAGACAGGGGAAAAGACTCTGAGTGATCCAATCAGAACATGTGTCCTGGTGTGTGTGTGTGTGTGTGTGTGTGTGTATGTGTGTGTGTGTGTGTGTGTTTTATGTTCATATAACAAAGCAACATCAAAAATGGAGGCAGGTATATAAACAGACGGACAGATCAAAGTCCATGCTAATCAATTTATATTTTAATGAGCTCCCCTGTCTCCAGACACACACACACACACACACACACACACACAAACAAACACATACAAACACACTGTGACCTTGATTCCATGATGCTAGCTCAACTTTAGACAATGTATTTCAATCAAGCAGCCAAACCTCGTTAGCCAATTAGGAGCCTGTTCTACAAGGGGGCGGGGACTGTGTGTGTGTGTGTGTTTGTGTGCTTACTGCATTGATGTCCCTGTAGTGTGATGTCCTTGATGGCCAGAACTCCTCTGTGACCGGTGCTGACAGCCTCGAACACAACCTGACACACACACACACACACACACACACACACACACACACACACACAGTTTAGTGTTGAATCTGATTTGTGTGTGTTCACATTCCAGTCTTATCGCCACGGAAACCAGTGGCACACACTTCCTGTTGGTGTCCAGAGACAGGATGTTCTCCTCCCTCCATCTGGAGATCCCCTCTTCCTCTTCCCCCCATTCTTCTTCTCCTTCTCTCCCTCCTGACGTCATCGCTCCGTCTCTTCCTGTACCCCCCCCCCCCCCCCCACATTACCGCATCACTCTAACGAGGAGTTGCTGTTACCACGGTGATGCAGCTTATAAGTGACGCCCCCTTTGATGATGTTTATGACAGAGGCTTCATTTATTTGACATCTATTAGTTTAAACTAGATTTAACTGACTGTGTGTGTGTGTGTCTGTGTGTGTGTGTTACCTGGTAGTAGTTTGGCCAAAAGGTGGAGACAGCGAGCTCCACCCCCTTCCAGATATGGTAGGCGGGGCCTGAGGAGTTAAAGACGGGAATTCCCA
This sequence comes from Platichthys stellatus, assembly GCA_016801935.1. NCBI lineage: Eukaryota > Metazoa > Chordata > Actinopteri > Pleuronectiformes > Pleuronectidae > Platichthys > Platichthys stellatus. The sequence continues at coordinate 810,632 of JAFBJV010031611.1, read as the reverse complement.
GAGGACTGTTGTTCTCTGGAAGAGACGCAAGAACATCAACAAACTCCACCCACCTGAGAGCTCCACCCACACAGATGTTAGCTCCACCCACACAGATGTTCTGTTTATTTGTACCTTTGACGTAGACGTTGAGCGTGGCGGGTGTAGCGCCCTCACGCCCCCCCCCCTGGTAGAACAGGAAGCTGACACAGTGCGTGTCGTTCTCTTTGAGGGGGGGCAGCAGCAGCTGAGCCCGTTGACCACCATGACGGCCTGATGTGTTCACAAACAGGAAGGGGGAACCTGTGGACAGGAAGTGATACCTCTTGAACAAACACATTAGCAAATAAAAACATAAACAGCATTAAAAAGAAATGTAAAAATTAAAACGTGATGGAGTTGAAATCGTTGAATAAGAATCTTCTTCTGTTGAGCCAAAAAGACACTAAAACCTCAATAAATATGCAAATAATATGAAACCATGTCACCAACACCAACGAGGAAGAGACCTAAATGTTCCATACTTCAGAATAAAAGCACGTTCTAGACTTTCAAACTTTCAACGAACTGACCTCAGATCTGTGACAGTGTGTGTGTGAACAAACTTTTCACTTTGTCAACAGTAAAAATCTATAATTGGAAGCCTTCAGAATAAAAGCACCAGCACTTAAAAGCTTTGGAATTCAAACCCCAGCCTCTGTTTGTGAGCGTGTGTGCGAGTGTGTGTGTATTTGTGTCTGTGTTGTGACTACAGCTGTCAATCATCCTGCTCTTCTCTTCATGTCTGTTTCTGTAAAGTTTCTATGAAATTTAAATCACTCGTCTTATTTTACAGTGTGTTGAAGGGCGTTTCCATGGTAACAGCCTGTCAGTCACGGAGCCTGAACCTCTCTCTCTCTCCCGGTGTGTGTCTACCTCGATCGCCCTCTCTCAGTGTGAGTGATTTTATTTCAGGATGAAAATCGACTCGTCTACATCGTTGCCGTGGTAACGTGTTGTTGTTGAAGTTCTTTACTTTTTCACCTTCAGTGAAGAACTGAGATATGAAATATTATTATTATATTATTGTTATCATGTGAATCAGATTGACACTATCAATAATCCCAAACTGACAAAATCAGTTTTGAAATCAATCGTTCAACTTTGATCAGAAAATGTATTGAAGACGACTGACTGCAGAGTGTGTGTGTGTGTCTGTGTGTGTGTGTGTGTGTCAGTATGTGTGTGTCAGTATGTGTGTGTGTATGTCCGTATGTGTGTGTGTGTGTCAGTATGTGTGTATGTCTGTGTGTGTGTGTGTGTCTGTGTGTTTGTGTGTGCGTGTCAGTATGTGTGTGTGTGGGTGTGTCAGTATGTGTGTACGTGTGCGTGTGTGTGTGTCAGTATGTGTGTGTGTGTCAGTATGTGTGTTTGTGGGTGTGGACGTTTGTGTGGGTGTGTCAGTATGTGTGTGTTTGTGTTTGTCAGTATGTGTGTGTGCGTGTGTGTCAGTATTTGTGTGTGTGTGTGTGTCAGTATGTGTGTGTGAGGGTGTCAGTTTGTGTGTGTGTGTGTCAGTATGTGTGTGAGGGTGTGTGTGTGTGTGTGTGTGTGCGTGTGTGTCAGTATTTGTGTTCCATTCGTGTGCGTCTCTGTGTGCGTGTGTGTCAGTATTTGTGTGTGTGTGTGTCAGTATTTGTGTGTGTGTGTGTGTGTCAGTATGTGTGTGTGAGGGTGTCAGTTTGTGTGTGTGTGTGTGTGTGTGTGTGTCAGTATGTGTGTGTGAGGGTGTCAGCAGATCAATGGTCCTTGAGGAGAATCGATTACAAAAACAAGAGTTTTAATCACCTTAGAGAAAG
>JAFBJV010031611.1:790286-805195 GCA_016801935.1 Platichthys stellatus | reverse complement strand
GAGACGGAGAGACGGAGAGAGAGGGAGAGGGAGGAAAGGGAGAGGGAGAGAGGGAGAGGGAGACGGAGAGCAAGAGAGAGAGAGAGAGAGACCAAGAGAGAGAGAGACAAAGACAGAGACAGAGACATGGTTCAGATTAGATTGAACTTGTTTAATTTATAAGAACATTAAATGGAGCCTGTAATCAATACTGGTCTGTGTGTGTGTGTGTGTGTGTGTGTGTGTGTGTGTTGATGCTGGGTGAACAGTTGCATGTTAAGATCTCAGCACTCTCCCCCCCAGCTGGAGCCCAGGAATCAAAGCATGAATGTGTGTTTATCTTTGACGGACTGGTCATCAATGCACCAGTCCGTCTGGAACTGGGACACCTTTCCCAGTTCCACTCGTGCTGGAGGCGTGAGACTCGGTGTCGTCTTCTCAATGTGTCCCAGCTGAGAACAAGATATCTCCCGTAGAAGGCAGAGATGCATGATGCCCTGATGCCACAGGGTCGAACCCGGAGCAGACCGGACCAATGGCCCCCACATCTCCAACCAACCGAAGGTCTGGAGAGTCCAGAAGCTGAGAGTGAGGACCACCCCCCTTCACCCGGATCCTCTCAACTCTGCAGGCCCCATGGGGATATGGAATGGTGGTAGGCACAGGCCAAGGATGTGGCAGCGAGTGCATTACCAACATATCCAAATCAGACTCCTCTGAAGCTTCCAGTGTGACGGAGCAGCTCCACACTGCTCACCTGGAGGTCTGCTCCTCCACCTTCAGACCGGTGAGGTGCAGCCACTGGAGCTTTCTGACAAGTCATTGGAGAGATTCCTGAAGGTAAGTATCAAGGTTCCTGTCTGAGCCTGGACGGATGTCTTATCACCAGCCTGGAGGCCGTCAAGACAAACAACCCCCGGCCCTCTCATGAGGATCGAACCCCCGACACTGAGCCCAGCTCCATCTGCCCAGAGCAGCAGAGGCTGGAGACATTCCACTGACGACTGTCCACCTTCCAAACTACAAACCCCCAACGTCCCCTCAGAGGGACACGCAGACAGCTAGTGGACAAAGGGCGGGGCCAGAGACCTCCTCGGACACCAGAGACTCAGTGTGTAGTAGTACTCAGTGTGTAGTAGTACTCGGTGTATAGTACTCTGTTTGAACCTGCTCCATCAGTCTCTCTCTCTCTCCCCTGGTCTGACTGCCTCGTTCGCCCGGTCGCTCTGTGGAGGGTTAGTTAGATTTAATGTCCTGTCTCGTCCTGCTCACTGCTCCACATATCAGCCGGGAGGAGATCGAACCACGACCAGTGTGTTTGTGTGTGTGTGTGTGTGTGTGTGTGTGTGTGTGTGTGTGTGACTAATTGCAGCCAATCCAGGCAATCACAGAGCAAACAGCTTCTCTCCCAACGGACACACACACCTCATGGTTCCTCCTCTCCTTTTTTCTTTCTTCTCTAATCTCCTCTTGTTTCATCCCTTCTTTCTCTCATTTCCTCTCTTCCTTTTGTTTATTTCTTTCCTCCCCTCTCCTCTTCCTCCTCTCTTCCCCCCTCTCCTCCTACTCTCCTCTCTCGCCCTCCTCTCCTCTCCATCCCTACTCCCCTCCTCCTCTTTCCCCCTCCTCTCCTCCTCCTCTCTCCCCCTCCTCTCTTCCTATCTTCCCCTCCTCTCCTCTCCTCTCTTCTCCTCTCCTCTCCTCTCCATCCCTCCTCTCCATCCCTCCTCTCCTCTCTTCCCCCCTCTCCTCTCATCCTCTCCTCTCCATCCCTACTCCCCTCCTCCTCTCTCCCCCTCCTCTCCTCCTCCTCCCCTCTCCTCACCCGATCATATAAATCACATTAAACAGGACAGTAACCACCTCCTCTCTGTGTGTCCTCGCTCAGCCTGTCTCTCACGTGATTGGCTCTGTGATTTAAGAGCGCTGCATTCTCATTCGTCAGCGGCTTAACCTCTGTGAGCATGTGACAAACGACAAACACACACACACACAGACACACACAGACACACACAGACACACTCTCAGTCTTATCGGTGGTTCATTGTGACTCTGTCGTCTATAACTCACGGCTGATAACCGGCTGCAGCTCCTCTCCCTCGTGCTGCCTTCAGGTGCAACACGGAGGAAACTGAGACTCTGCATCAGTGCAGTCAAGGAATCCTTGGACTGGTCATTATGGGATGTTCACTGACTCCTTCTACCCAACAGCTCGTCTCTGTAGCAACTTCTGTTTGTTTATATTAAATCTCAAGGAACAGAAAATCAGCAGCTGAATCTCCCACACAAAGTGAACCCTACACAGAGAGGTCAGAGGTCAGAGGCAGGTACCTGCAGGGATCCAGCTGCTGCCGGCAGGTCGGTCCCCGGCGTCTCCCTGCTCCCAGTCGAAGTCATCGTCTTTGGACTGGACCAGAGTACAGTCTGGAGACTGACCAGACAGACAGGCTGAAAGAGAGACAGACAGGTGGTCAGTGACCTCACTCCTCAGAGGCAGACAGACAGGTGGTCAGTGACCTCACTCCTGAGAGGCAGACAGACAGGTGGTCAGTGACCTCACTCCTCAGAGGCAGACAGACAGGTGGTCAGTGACCTCACTCCTCAGAGGCAGACAGACAGGTTCACAAGGTCACCACGTTTCTGTGTTCAATATGATTATTACTATTATCAAATTGTGTTAGATACATGGGACCTTTCACTTTGCTTTGGTCAGAGGAGAAACTGAAGCTAAGGCTTCCGAGCATTCCTACACACACACACACACACACACACACACACACACACACACACACACACACACACACACACACACCCACAAACACACACTATACTCACAGACACACACACACACACGACACACACCCCCACAAACACACACTACACTCACAAACACACACTACACTCACAGACACACACACACACACATATAATAGATGTAAACCCTCCTCCCTCTAAGACATTTAAATCCCTTCATTCATTGCCTTACACACACTGGTCCTGTGTGTGTGTGTTTGTGTGCGTGTGTGTGTGTGAATGTGTGAGTGTGTCTGTCTGTGTGTGTGTGTGCGTGTGCGTGTGTGTATGTGTGAATGTGTGAGTGTGTCTGTCTGTGTGTGTGTGTGTGTGTAGCTCATCTGAAAGCGGTGACATTAAATAGCTGGAAGGCTCATTTTGTTTCTTTGTAACAGAAGGCAAATTAAACTCTCTCTCTCTCTCTCTCTCTCTCTCTCTCTCTCTCTCTCACACACTCGTCCCGCCGGGCAGTGTTAGCTCATCAACAGATATGAGACACAATCTGTTTAATCTGCTTCTATGAATTTGCATCTATATAACAAACTAAACACACCCACACACAAACACACACACACACTCATGTTGGCCTCTCTCTCTCTCCCTGAGGACAGAACACACAGAAACCAATCTCAGCCTCTTGATCGCCCGACAGTCTGAAGTGTGTAACTTTATTCATCATGTTGTTTTCAAAACTATGACTGGAACGACACAAGAGGAGACAGGACCAACAGGAGGCGCTGTCTCAGGACTCGTTCACACCTGGTTGGGTTCAGAGCTTCAGACTCTTCAGTTCAGTCTGAAGCTCTGAACATCAGGTGTGAAAGGTTCCTCAGAGCAGAAGAGGAGTTCTGGATCTGGATCCAACTGAACCAGGTTCTGTTGGTTTGCACTGAAAACACTTTGTTGGACAGTTTGGACTTTGGACCAATCACAGGAAGTAGAGACAGAATTAAACAAGAGAAGAAGAAGAAGAAGAAGAGGAAGAAGAAGAAGAAGAAGAAGCTTCTTCACCTCCGATGATATAATGTTTGAACCACAAGGACGTTCAGTTGGTGCATTTGAACTAGTGGAGTACTGTAGCACTGTGTGTGTGTGTGTGTGTGTGTGTGTGTGTGTTTCAGAGGCCAGCTTGTTGTTGGGCTTCGTCTGGACTCGCCTCGACAGGAAATGAGAGAATACACACACACCCACACACCCAATCACACACAGCTGTCACTCTTTCACATACCATACACTTTTTGTGTGTGTGTGTTGGCAGTGATGACAATGAACACAAAACAACACACCCTAAGGACACACACACACACACATTATAAACCACTGTGTATGTGTGTGTGTGTGTGTGTAGCAGCAGTAATTAATCATAATGTGCAGTTATTGATCGTCTGCCCTCTTTATTCTCCAGTCATCTGATCAATAAGTACAAGTCTTCTCTGCTCTTTACATCAACACAACGTTCTCATCTCTCACACACACACACACACACAAACACACACACTCAACATGTATGATGAGAATACCTGAACGGACCAATCAGAAGTGAGCGATGCTGTGAATACTTCAGCGGCAGGTTACGTCTCCTGAGGCGTGACGAGGCCGAGACCACACGTCCCACACACAAACACACAAACACACACACACACGCTCATTCCGTTGTGTCTGCTGTATGTTGGCGTGTAACTGTTGCCTTGGTTACTGTGACCTCACTGACGTGTGTGTCATGTTAACGTGTTGGGAAAGATGCTGATATGAAAACACGCAGTGTGACCTTTGACCTTTAAGGGGGCACGCCCGGCGATGTTACCATGGAAACAGGCCTTCCCCACACTCAGCTGTGTGGTTTTTTTTGTTTCTGTTGTTGTTTACATGACTGAGGCGACACAACAACAACAGATCCACATCAAGCTCAAGATTAAAACGCTGCTTTGTTGTTTTCATATCTTTGTTACTTTGTCGTCTTCGATGTGGAACACAACACAACACAACACAACACAACACAACACAACACAACACAACGCGCTGGCGTCCTCAGTCACATGATCGACTTCCTGTACTGACGGCTCATGCTGAACGTGAGCGCCCTCTACTGGACCCCGGAACTACTTCACACGTTTTCAGGAAGGTATATTTTAGATTCAGTCAAATCAAACACTCACAAATATCAATGTGATTATTCTCATCCTGAAATATTCTCTGAATAACTAAACAATCGATGACGACAGCCAATCACAAAGAAGACGTCTCTAAGATCGTCTTCCACCAAAACCGTTACTCCACCTAGTGGACTGGAGGTGAAGTGCTCTCTCTCTCTCTCTCTCTCTCTCTCTCTCTCTCTCTCTCTCTCTCTCTCTCTCTCTCTCTCTCTCTCTCTCTCTCTCTCCAGCCAAGTATGTGTGGCTGAATGAAACCATCTGGTCCTGATCAGGAGAACGACTGTGGTTTCCTCTGCTCGCTCTCTCTGCTCTCTCTCTCTCTGCTCTCTCTCTGCTCGCCCGATCACTCTCACTTCATGTTTCATTCGTTCACTCTCAGAGGGCGCACACACACAGTCTATTCCAGCAGGACGTTAAATGTGTGTGTGTGTGTGTGTGTGTGTGTGTGTGTGTGTGTGAACATGCTCAGGAGCAACAAACAGCGGAGACGTCCCTGAGGTCATCGACATGATGAGCTGATCAGAATCTACACATGAAAAAATGATTGATCCGTTTCATCATCGGTTCAAACTGAAACACACACATGAATCTGACGTGATGAAAATCACACGCGTGTTGATCTGGTGAAGTGAGAGAGGAGAAGTCGGCTCTTCTCTCACACAGAGACTGTGTTGTTCAGGACGACCCAAAAACGAGAGAGCAGCTGAATGTTAAACACGCCACTGAGTCATGTTCCACACACGTGTCCACCAGAGAACCACAGCTCAGAGAGGTCCACCCGGCCACGTGGAGAACAAGGAGAACCTCCACCCAAATAAAGAACGTAGGAGAAAACTGGACGATTTTAAGAGAAATAAACAAGAAACAAAAGAACAGCAGAGAACATTAGAAAATACCATGTCTGTCATTAATGTCATGCTACGCTCAACGTTCTTCATCAGAAGATTCTGGTTCTAATGAGAACATAAACAAACATTGAGCTCAGGGAACGTTACACAACTGAGATCATCTGAAATCATCATCATGATGTCACTGATCATGTAACAACAGGGATCATTTCTGATCAATATATTAATTAAAAATACTATGTCTGTCATTAATGTCACGTAATAATGAGCTTGTAGCATGTTAATAACATTAATAAAGAAACAAGTTATTAAACGACATTCAATACATTTTAATAAAGATTTTTTTATCTTCAGTCTGTGATTGTGCGTCAGACTTTGTCTTCAGGAAACACACTTTTCCTTCCTTTCTTTGTGTGTCCATGACAGACACACTGACAAACACACACACACGTCTTTATCGTGTGTGTCAGTGAGGACACTCATTGGCATAACACATTCCCTAGCCCCTTACCGTGACCTAGACCGGGTTCTAACCGTCAAACATTTAATGTGGGTCAGAAAGTGAGGCGGCTGCAGGCTCAGACCGGTCCTCATTAAGACATCTGTACAAGTACACACACACACACACACTGACCCAGATCATGTGTGAGATAATGCCCCCCCCCCAACACACACAGCAATTAGCAGAGTGTAACCAGGCTTCTCTAATGTGTGTGTTATTATCTGCTCATTGTGTGTGTTTAGCCTCACAGTTAGCCGTTAGCATGCAGTGATGCTAACACCCCAGCAAAGCAAAACCTGAGAGGTGATTGGACGAGACAGGACAGGCAGGGGGTGGTGACATGTGCAGCTCCCAGCAGCACCTGGGGCTGTGTGAGTGTGTGTTTGTGTGTGTGTGTCTGTGTGTGTTTGTGTTTGTGTGTCTGTGTGTGTGTGTGTGTGTGAGAGAGAGAGAGAGAGAGAGTGATTGAAAGTGACAGTGGACACACACTCTGTGACAGACAGCAGTGGTGGCATTTAGCTGGTGACACACAAACACACACACACACACACACACACACACACACACACACACACACACAGATGGACAGGAAGGAAACACGGAGGTAGAGAGAGGAGGAAGCAAAGAGGGAAAATGGAGCCTGAAAAAATAAAGGCTGAGGGAAGAAGGAAAGAAGAAGTGATGGAGGAAGAGATGGAGGGAGGAGTGGTGTAGAAACAGGAATAATCTTGGATGAGATGAAATGTACATATTTCTATATGGTTGTTTTATATAAGGTCCCTGTGACCTTTGACCTCTGACACATAATCACCCCAGGTCACAACTGATCAAATGATGAAGAGATTCCCTCAAACAGACCCAGTGAACACACTCAGAGAGGGGGTGTCACGTGACCTTGACCTTTGACCTCCAGTCAGTGGACAGAGTTGGACAGAGACAGAAGGAAATGAGTCATGTCCCTGTGTGCGTGTTCAGCTCTTTCTGTCTTTGTGGGGACATTCTTTCAGGTCCTCACATGTTTCAAAGATCTGTTTGAGGGTTTGACTCCTTTCAAAGATAGAAGTTTGTGTGTGTGTGTCTGTGTGTACGAGTGTGTCTGTGTGTGCTTGTGTGTGTGCTTGTGTGTGTATGTCTGTGTGTGTGTGTGTAAACTGTGATCTCCAGCAGGAACACTAACTGGGCGCCAACTGCGTTAGCGTTAGCACAGCAAGCTAACTTGCCTCAGGCCAAACATGAATAATGCAGCAGTCAGCCCACTGCCCCTGGCTGTGTGTGTGTGTATGTGTGTGTGAGTATGTGAGTGTGTGTGTGTGTGTGTGTGTGTGTTGTACTTCAGGCTGTCTATATCATGGTATTAGAATAATATGCTAATTATTAATAATTACCCTGTAACATACACACAGATTACCCCCCTCCCCCCTCTGGGCTGTAACTCCTGGTGGCGAGGAGGGGGCGGGGCAGGACTTGATATGTCGAGAGAACAACGAATTCAGAAACAGCTTCTGAGAGCCTGACCTCATCTGAAGTTCTGATGGACCGGTGAGCGGGGACCGGTGAGCGGGTACCGGTGAGCGGGGACCGGTGAGCGGGGACCGGTGAGCGGGTACCGGTGAGCGGTTACCGGTGAGCGGGTACCGGTGAGCAGGGACCGGTGAGTGGGTACCGGTGAGCGGGTACCGGTGAGCGGGTACCCGTGAGGAGGTACCGGTGAGGAGGTACCGGTGAGCGGGTACCCGTGAGGAGGTACCGGTGAGGAGGTACCGGTGAGCGGGTACCCGTGAGGAGGTACCGGTGAGGAGGTACCGGTGAGCGGGTACCGTCCCCGGCCGGCAGCAGGTTGCCTAAACGCCACCGGGACAAAGATCATGACAGAGAAACGACGGACGCTCTTCATGTCCCGATGCCCTGGACACGCCCTCAGGCTCCGTCAGCTCCTCACATGTCAATCACTCCACACATTGATGGAGGATCAAACACCTGATTTGTGTCCGTCAGTCGTGACAGAGGGACCAGCAGGAGACAGGAGCTTCACACCTGAACTCTGCAGCTCCTCTGGATCTCCACGGGGGGGGGGGGGACTCGGAGTCACCTCCGCAGCCACTTCTCCGGACCCGAGCCGGAGGTCACGTCTGAAAGGGCGATGTTGTGTTGTCGTGTGAGTGTTGCCAGCGGAGGTGTGAGTGTTTCCCTGTGCCCACTGTCCGTCCTCGTCAGTCACACTGTCACCTCATCACCCAGAGGACAACAGCTGTCACTGTCTTCACGTCCTGGTTCAGGCTCCGTCCACATGAAGGACACGAGGATGTTCAGACGGGGGAATGATGTTGATGTTCCTTGGTTCTACAGGAACTGCAGGAGAGTAGGGAGAAGGTTCTTGAGGTTCTAGCATCAAGACGCTCTGTTAGTACTGCAGAGGGTTCTAGACCTTCAGGACTCTATACCGGTCATCAACTCTGCTCTATGAAACATCATCTGGACATGTTGTGTAGTTAGTGTTTGTGAAGCAGCAGCAGATTGTCCAGGTCAGACTCGTTCACACCAATAGTAACATGTGAGGAACATGTCAGGAACATGTCAGGAACATGTAAGGAGCATGTGGGAAAGCAGCAGATTATCAGACATGAAACTGGAGCATCATATTCCAGACACACAGATTAATATTTAAATGAGCTATATTTTGATTAAAACCAGAATAATCCAGAGTCAACAGACGTCTGAGTGAACGGAGATTAGAGCGGATCATAAACCCAGAACCATGTGGGATTAGACTCTGTGTTCTAGATGAGAGATAAGAGAAGAGGTAATCAAAGAGAAAGCAAAGAAAGATCTGTTCTTCTTAATCTGCTCCTTGTAGAGCACTCTCTCTCTCTGACAGCCACAGCAGGGTCCCAGGGGGATGTTCGGGCTGATCTCAGATCACTGGGAGAACCCTAACCCAACAAGCACACAACCAGCTGATCTGACAGGAGGCAGGAGGACACACACAGGAACACACAATGGTGTAAATGTCATCGATGACACCTCCAGCTGATGATGGGTTCATCAACCCACACACACGTACACACACACACACACGTACACACACACGTACACTGAAGGTCATGTCTTACCTCCGGGGGGGGGGGGGGGGGGGGGGGGGGTCAGTCTGACAGAGGATGAAAAGGTTTACCACCCCAGGACACAAAACACAACACTATCGAACACTATGCTCAGTAACACACAGACACACACAAACAGTAACACTACACAAAGTAACACACAGTAACACAGAGAGATACAAGTTAATACAATGTAACTGAGGATAAAGAAAAGTGATGAAGATGAAGATGAAGATGAAGATGAAGATGAAGATGAAGATGAAGATGAAGATGAAGATGAAGAAAGGTTCAGCCTCAGCGTCTCAATAAAGAAGAAGAAGAAGAAGTCGGTGCGTTCAGCCTCGTCACAGAGTCATGTGACCCCGGAGAAAAGAAACTAAAAACAATAAAACGTTTGTTGAAATGAGAAAATATAATATTTTCATCAATGACACAAAATGATGAGATTAATTAAACACAATTTTAATAATTGACTCAAAGAGAGAAAGTGAAACTTTGAAGCTCTTAGTGTTTCCTGCCTGCAGCGTCCTCCTGGCGCTCGACCACTAATGCAACTGTGCTTGGAGACACGCCTGGGGGGGGCACTCAGACCCCCCCACACACTCTTGTGTGTACTTCTATCTTAGAGGGGACTCTCAGTGACAGCCCCTTACCTTCACCATCACAACCAGAACCTGACCCGGGTCTGGATCTGCCTCTGTGATCCGGTGCTCGATGCTTTGTCCTGTTTTCTTAGTTAACTCAGTTTTTTGCTTACAAACGAGATCTTTCCCCAGAGAGATGCTCATGAACATCATAACTCCAGATCATTTATTTCTGACTTTCATTGCCTCATCGGACATTCTGCTCAAAGCTGCGCTCGCCTCGTTCACACGGTGAAGCGGCGGAGGAGAGGAAATGGAGCCGGTGGAATATTCCTGTCCAACGTGCGTCACTGTGCAACAAGCTGGACGAACTCCAGCTACTAGCTACATGTGTTCTTCTCCTGTTGGTTGTGGTCTTCACAGGAGACCATGTGTATCAGGTTTTAAATCTGGACGATCAGAAATGATCAGCTTATGTAATATAATAACTGACCCTCTCTCTCTCTAAGTGTCTTTAACCCCTCTTAACCTGGACCAGTCCCACAGGTCGGTTACGATCTGACACACATTCAACCAATCATTAATCAGGGTCTTGTGGCATATTAAGAGTCTGCAGCCGCTCGAGGACACGCACACATTAGCACACACACAGTGACCCAGAAAGACGTCCTCGGCACAAAGACGTCTCAGATGCAGGAGGGCGTCCCACACTGAGGGAGCGCTGCACTTTACAGACGCCAGTGAAGGCAGCGGCTCAGTGTCCCTGAGCTTTGTTATAAATTAAGAAACATTCAAACTATAATCGTAAAAATAATGTTTTTAAAGACTTCATACGACTTCAAACCCAAACAGAGCGCCCCCTGTCTGAAGAGCCTCAACGTGTTCTCTGTAGAACCAGGGTCCTCTCCGTGGAACCGGCTTCTACTGAACTCAAGACCATTGTTAACCTCCTGGTTCACTTCAATAGACTAAATATCTTGAACCAACTCTCCTGGACCAACTGGTGTAACCGGACTAACTGGTCCCGGACCAGTTCTGAAGACAGCAGCAGTAAAGTGGGAGAACTGGAACTGGACTCTGATTGGTCGATGTTTTAGTAAAACACCTAAAAACAGTGAACTTCTGATTCTAGCACAGCTCAGCAGCAGAGAGCTCGAGACACAATGAATATTTAAACACACACACACACACACACACACACACACACACACACACACACACACACACACACACACACACACACACACACACACACACACACACACACACACACACACACACACAGTCATTAAAACCTTCAGGGACTTCAGGCCCAGAAGCTGCTATTTAACCTAAATTACTACAGTAAATATTCATACGCAGCTAATAAATGAGTGTGTGTGTATGTGTGTGTGTGTGTGTGTGTGTGTGTGTACGTGTGTGTCTGTGTGTCTGTGTGTGTCTGTGTGTGTTTTCAGATTGTTATAAAGGAGGAAAAATATAAAAATCACAATTGAATATTTGTCGTTAGGTCTCAGTTGACTGAGCAGATAGACAGGTACAATATGAATGTGATGTCACAGCTCTTGAACGCAACACAGTGACACACAAAACTTCACACAGTCCTCAGCGGTATATATATGTCCTGCATGTTTGTGTGTTAAACAAGTGTTTAAGTTTGCAACTCCGGCAAATAGTACTGATCACACACACACACACACACACACACACTAATCCCTGTCTCATTACACACACACATCTTCAAAGAATAATCCTGTGAATATGATCTGAGATTTGGGCCAAAACACTAATCACACTGATATCTCTGGACAGGGATTAAAACACACACACACAGACACACACACACCACACACACAGACACACACACACACACACACACACACACACAGACAGACAGACAGACAGACACACACACAGACACACACACACACTTTGATCATCAAACCAAGCGCTGTCAGGGAGACACTCGGTTACCGTGACGACGGTCACATGACGCTGTAACTTTTGATTTCAGATTCAAACTTGAGAAACGTCTTGTTGATCCAGCAGAGGGCGCTCACTGTCAGGTTGACCTTCCAGTGGAGAAGAAGAAGAGGGCCGTGGACACGTTCGTGTTCTTCATCGTACACGACAAAGTAGCAAAGATATGAACAAAGATACGACTTTATACAAAATTCTGAACGACAACAAATCACCTGCTAGCTTTTCAACAGAGGCAAACGTCTTGTGTTCAACCATGTGACTGCAGGGGGCGATGTTTGTTACAGCTGTTGTAAGATGTGTGTTGTGCACATCTGTTGTGTAGGTGGTGGACGTGACCTGCGATAAAGTTTGTTTGAAAAATGACTGAAACAAACATTTTGAAGAGATTTTCAGTCGGATCAATGAGTTCAGATTTGGTTTGTTACAGTTTCTGAAACAGGATGGATTGTGTGTGTGTGTGTGTGTGTCTGTGTCTGTGTGTGTGGTGTGTGTGTGGTGTGTGTGTGTGTGTGTGTGTGTGTGTGTGTGTGTCTGTGTGTGTGGTGTGTGTGTGGTGTGTGTGTGTGTGTGGTGAGTAGATGTGTATCTCAGCTCTCACAAACACAATCCTCCTCCAGCTTCATCTCATCTCTCAGGTTAAACAAAAGGATCTTAATCCGGCCTCTTTAATCCCCGCTGAGTTTGCGGCGCAGCGTCTGAAGGCAGCGCGTTAATCCCAGAGGCCACCGGGCCGATCCCGAGCCTCAGCCCGCCTTTCTCCTTTCTCCAGCGGCGGTAATCCAACCCGGACCGCGACAAACACAGAGGAAGTCCTGGAACTTTCCTCCTTCTGCTGCTGCAGATAATTCAACGCTCTGATGTGGATTTGTTGGAGATTAAAGCAACAAAGATTTATGCATTTTTTAAATTACTGAAATACAAACATGAAGCCCGAGCGTGCCGGCGGGAGGTGAGCGTGAAGAACGAGACGCAGAGAGAAACTCCAGCAGCAGATTAGCTGCATGTTTTATTCATGGGTTTGTTTCTGCGACATAAATAAGGTCAAAGATGGAGAGAGAGAAGAAGAGGTCAGGGATACGTGTCATCACGGCACGGCTTACATTCAAGAGAAGAAGAAGGAAATATGATCCGTTAAAAACAAAACACCACCGATTTAAAATTTTAAAATTAGTCACTATATTTGTTTAAATTAACATTTAAATATTTACGGACGTTCTGCTTATTTTGATTTAAAAAATGATTCTATTTTAGGGACCAGGTTTAAACGGTTGTATCCAAAAACCACAAGGTGCTGAGAATACTGATACTAGTAAAGGTTACTGTGTGTGTCTGTTTGTGTGCGTGTGTCTGTGCGTGTGTCTGAGTGCGTGTGTGTGTGTTTGTAGAAAAGTCTAAATTGGTTTAAGAAGCTGCCTGAGAACAGAGAGTCATATGATCGCCTTCACACACATGAACTCAGTAACACAACACACACATGAACACAAAGACACAACACACACACACAATACATTACAGGAGGAAAAACATTTTGACTGAAAACCTGAATTGATAGAAATGGAAGTAAAGAAGGAAAGTAAGAAGGAAGGAAAAGAAGGAAGGAAGGAAGGAAGGAAGGAAGGAAGGTAGGAAGGTAGGAAGGTAGGAAGGTAGGAAGGTAGGAAGGAAGAATAGAAGGAAGGAAAGAAGGAATGAAAGAAGGAATGAAAGAAGGAAGGAAAAGAAGGAAAGAAGGAAGGAAGGAAGGAAGGAAGGAAGGAAGGAAGGAAGGAAGGAAGGAAGGAAGGAAGGAAGGAAGGAAGGAAGGAAGGAAGGAAGGAAGGAAGGAAGGAAGGAAGGAAGGAAGGAAGGAAGGAAGGAAGGAAGGAAGGAAGGAAGGAAGGAAGGAAGGAAGGAAGGAAGGAAGGAAGGAAGGAAGGAAGGAAGGAAGGAAGGAGAAGGAAGTGAAGAAGGAAGGAGAGAAGGAAGGTAAGAAGAAAGTAAAGAAGGAAGGAAGGAAAGAAGGAAAGTAAGAAGGAAGGAAAGAAGGAAGAAAAGAGGGAAGGAAAAAAGGAAGGAAGGAAAGATGGAAATAAAGAGAAAGGAAGGATAGAAGGAAGGTAATAAGGAAGAAAAGTAGGAAGGAAAGAAGGAAGGAAAGAAAAAAGGAAGTAAAGGGAAAGAAAGGTAAGAAGGAAGGTAAGAAGGAAGGAAAGAAGGAAGGAAGGAAGGAAGGTAGGAAAGAAGGAGTTAAGGAAGGAAGAAAAGAAGTAGGAAACAAGGAAGGAAAGAAGTAAGTAAGAAGGAAGGAAAAGAAGGAAAGAAAGAAGAAAGGATAGAAGGAAGGAAAGAAGGAAGGAAAGAAGGAAGTAAAGAAGGAAGGAAAGAAGGAGGGAAAGAAGGAAGTAAAGAAGGAGGGAAGGAAAGAAGGAAAGTAAGAAGGAAGGAAAGAAGGAAGTCTCTGAGGGAGATAATTAACTCACTGAAGACACACACACATACAGACACACACACCTCACCTCAGTGTGTGTTTAATCTGTGAGCTTCATTAAAATCCTGACGAGACAGAACAAAGAGCTGACTGCACCTGAACACACACACACACACACTACGAGACACACACACTGTTACTCAAACACACACACTGTAACACACACTGTAACACACACACACTCCCTGATGACCTGTGTCCAGGTTCAGGACTGTCGCTGATTCAGGACTTTACCTTTTCCTCCTGAGTCTATGTGTGTGTGTGTGTTTGTGTGTGTGTGTTACAGTGTGTTACAGTGTGTTTGTGTGTGTGTTACAGTGTGTTACAGTGTGTGTGTGTGTGCTGAGTTAACAGCACTTCTATAATTACAGACGTTTCTCTTGGTCTCATGTTTCCGTCTCTTTAAAGGACGATTCCACTGAAAGTCCCAAAGTTTCTTTATTAAAACTTTAAATCGTTGTGAGGAAATGTTTGTTGTGTTTTCATGTTTCATCAAAACGTT
>JAFBJV010031611.1:777786-782786 GCA_016801935.1 Platichthys stellatus | reverse complement strand
TCCAACTCCAACAGCTCCCACAATTCCTCTGGGACGTCCTGACAACAGCAAACACCAGAGAAGAAGAAGCAGGACGTGATGTCACATTCATACATGCTGCTTCCTGCTACCACTGATATATGATATCATATGATATGAGCTGATGTAGCCGCAGCGCTATCAGCTAACAGGCTAACAGGCTAGCAGGCTAACAGAGAGGTACCTTCAGTCCTCGTCGAGCCAGACTCAGGACGTTGTATCCAAACTGTTTGATGATGAATCTTCTGATTCTGTCGGCGGACGACAGACTGTCCTCCCTCCCCGAGCTTCTCTTCTCCTCCTTCACCTCCTTACACCCTGCTCCTCCCATCCCTCGCTCCGTCCAGGTTCCACTGGTTTCTACTGTTCAGGTCAACTGTGTGACGTCCACACGTTATTCTGCTACTTCACCAAACATCTGGTCCATTCACCTGATTCCACGGTCCAGATGTTGGTTTATGTTCTATGGGTTCACAGATGTTCTTCTGTCCAGATGACCACGTGTGCAGTTGACATATTCATCTGATGTCCAGATGTTCACAGCTGTAGCTTTGTTGTGTGAGATTCTGCAGGTTGAAGAAAAACATACTCATGACGCAGAACAAGAAAAATCACATGCTGTAGTGTTGTGTTGTTGTGTTGCGGTTTTTGTGTTGTGGTTTCTTACCTCATCAGTTTCTGATCAGAGTTGTGAAACAAGCCTGAATTAAAATCCAGCGTGGAGGTCGACGTCCAGTGAAGGAGAAGTGACGAGGCCAGTCAGCGGATCACGACCAGATGAAGAAGGAACGGAAGAAGGACTCTATTTGAGGACGAGCACTGACACACAAGCTAGATCTCACCTTTGACCAGCCCCAAACACCCCCCCCCCCCCACACCCCCCCCCCACACACACACACACACACACACACACACACACAGCTGCTGCTGTCCGTCAGTCACTGTGTCTTTGACTTTCAGTCTATGACACAGATCTGGAGTAAAGGTTTGAAGAGTCAACCTGCAGATCTCGTCTGATTGGACGAGATCAGAGTCCAGGTGTCTCTACCTGAAGCTGGACTCAGCTGCAGTGAAGACATGAACAGGTTTCAGTCATGAACTGCGTCAGACACAACAACAGGAACATGTGGGGTCATCCAGGCGAGGGGCGGAGCCTGTAGAGCAGCAGGGGGCCGGACAGGAAGTAAGCTGTTGTCTCACATGGACTCACTCTGACACGTTACAGGACGCTGCAGGAAAAGTTCCAGGAAATGTCCAGAGCCACAGACTCAGACATTTGTCCTCAGAGACAGAACCTGCAGAACATGGGAGGAACATTTGAGGAACATGTGAGGAACATGTGAGGAACATGTCTGTGGTTCAGTTCAAGTATGAAAACAGCTTGTGATCCAGTTTGTCAGTAGAGTCGAGAACCTGTCGTCACTTCTGATCAGAAAGTGACTACGCTTCACTTCCTGTTTGGAGAGCATGCTGGTGTTTCAGTGTCACCAGGTCAGGTGACTTCATCATCTGAGTCATGTGACATTCATACCTTGATTGACAGGCGACATCGTCCTGCTCCACATAAACACGTCCCACTATGAAGAGCTGTGTTCATATTGTGAGGGACTCTCGTCCTCTAACTCTGTGGATCAGGGATTTACTCACCTGGCCTTTGGTTTAAGGTGCAGGAGGTTGTGAGTTTGACTCCCACTGGTTCATGGTGTCGTCTCACAGCTTAATGAGTCACATGTTCGTATTAAACATGTGTCAGTTTCTACATGTGTGTCGTTTCAAAGTATGTGACTGAACTTATGTGACAACATGAAATGGACGCAGCGTTCATACAGACGTCATGAAGACATGTTCATTTTTAATCACGTGTCTGTTGATATCAAAGACAACATGAGGAGAATATGAAGGATATTGTGGGCTGAAGATGAAGAGGAGGAGGAGGATGTGAGCTGATGATGGAGGGATGAAGATCAGCCCTGTTTTTCAGTGTCTAAGTGATTTTAGAGATGTAAGAAGAGAACAAGCAGCTGGTGTCCACGACTCTTCACCTCCATCAGACTCTTTTCATCTTTACGGGGGGGGGGGGGCACCAACAAAAACAGGCAAAATAGATGTGGATACAAACACACACAGACACACACACACACACACACACACATACACACACAAAATAATGACCATCAAAACCCTGAGTGAATAGAGTCAGATGATTGGTGAAGTTGAGGAACATGTGCAGGACATGGAGCAAGTGGCCACATGTATGTGGTCGGCCATGTTTCCCCCTCTTCTTTCATCTTCCTTTCAGCTCCTTCACTTCTCTCTCCGTCCTCCTGATGCTCTCTTGTTTTGTCTCAGTGGTTAAGTCCCACCTGCTCACCTCCTCATGCCCCCCCCCCCCGTGTGTCAGACCCATGAATCACAGGACGAGTCTGTTCACGTGAGAATGAAGAGAAACGTTCAGATAAATCAAAATTTACTGTTTCACATTAAACATATTACACATGTTAAACATAAGACATACACAGCTTTATTACAAACATGAGTAGTATATATGAAACATATCATAAACAATAATCACATGAGGATTCTCTGAGAGTTTGATTGATCACTTTGGTTTCAGTTTTATGAATCAGGTGAGTTTTCAAATGAAGATCAGAAAACATCTGTGTCACCATGACGACATCACACATGTTACAGTGAGAGCTGCAGTGCATCATGGGAATGAGTGCGTGGCCTCGCCCGGTGGCCGGTCAGTGGATTATAGGTGATTATTGATCCGTGTGGATGTGCTTGTTCACACTGGAGCAGAGAAAGTGAGGCCTGGTGTGTGTTTACAGATCCAGGTCCAGGTGAGTCCAGGTGGGGGACACGCTCTCAGGTTACTGTGTGTCTGTGTGTGTCTGTGTGTGTGTAGATCAAACACTCTCTGTTT
Source organism: Platichthys stellatus (assembly GCA_016801935.1). Taxonomy (NCBI): domain Eukaryota; kingdom Metazoa; phylum Chordata; class Actinopteri; order Pleuronectiformes; family Pleuronectidae; genus Platichthys; species Platichthys stellatus. The sequence goes on along the minus strand of JAFBJV010031611.1, from coordinate 779,842 downwards.
GTTGTGACTTTCGATCGGCTCATTAACTCCAACAACCGAGAGCGTCACAGGCCGACTTCTTCTTCTTCTCTGGCTCTAACCGGCGTGTTGCCCTCATGTTGGCGTCTCGCCCTCATCCGTCACCATTTTGTTTACGATCAGCTGATGTCACAGCTGATCACATCACAAGATCAGAAGGACAAAGTGTTGATGACATCATTGCTAACTTAGCTGCTTCAGTCTCTGACTTTAATATGACAGTTGATGGACCAATCAGGATCCGGTCATGTGATCAGAGGTGTGTAGCAGTAAGCTAGTAGCATGCCAAAGTGTGTCATGGTGTTAGCAAAGCTAGCGTAGCAACATTCCTGCTGCGGATCAGTGACAAGGACAAAGAAACAAAATCAATCATGAGACAGGTAACACACCTGAGACACAAGTACACTATGCTCACCAGCTCAGATACTATGGAGTACTGTAGTACTGTAGTACTTTTGTACTGTGGAGTACTGTAGTACTGCGGAGGACTGTAGTACTGTAGTACTGTGGAGTACTGTGCAGTACTGTGCAGTACTGTGCAGTACTTCGCCTGAAGTCGCTGATGCTACTTGCAACACCATATCATGATGTTACCATGACAACCAAATAAAGCTCTTCATTAATTTTCTCCATTCAAACAGAAAGACTACCCCCCCCCCCCCCCCCCCCCCCGACTGACCACACGCCCTCGTCAGAGTCGAGTATGTCCTGAGAGACAGACGGGTGTGTTTCCTCATTCAACAGGTGAGTCATATCTCGTGTGTGTGTGTGTGTTGTAGAGGAAACACAGTGTTTGTGTGTTTAATCTCTGTTTTTATGTTTTTACTGAATCTGATTCAATCTTTTAATCTGTTTGTTACTGAAACTAAATGAATCAGTTCCTGGAGACTCAAACCCTCAGAGGCCGAGTCCTGGTCCAGCCGGGCCTCATGAGGATCTGACCTCAGGTCCAGGCTCAGTCCGTCAGTCTGGTTCTCTCCAAAGATAAACTTCAACGTAAACCGACTTCATTCTTCTTCACTCGAGCAGAAACACTTCCTCTTGTGTCAAAACAGAAAGACAAACAGCTGCAGCTCAGAGCACTGGAGACACACACACACACACACACAAACACACACACACACACACACACACACACACACACACACACACACACACACACACCTCACTAGACCTGGACTTCTTTATTAGAGTTACCAAAGTTACCAGAGTTACCGTGGCCGTGGCCTCTGTCTAGTTTATTTTACCCGGGCAGCGTTTTGTTTTGAAGATCATCAAAGACGCCTGCATGTTGCTGCTGCTGCTGCGGGCGGCGGCCATGACGGTCTTCATGCCTACGTGCTGTTCCTGCGAGTCCGGACAGCAAGTCGATGAAGATGATGAGGAAGATAAGAGATGAAGAAGGGAGACACTGTGGATGGAGAGAAAAGATAGACGGCAAACAGATTAAAAGGAAACAGGTTCGACTGGTTTGACCCAAATAAACAGCCAGAGGTCATGTGACCACTCCCAGCATGCAGCTGGGTTGTAACACATCAGCAACAAAGTAAAACATTGTTTTGGTTTTGATGTGAGCGTCAAGTAGACGGTTTGTTCTCAGAAGGAAAGATTGAATTCATCAACATCTGAACGTAAACCTCAGCTGGAGGTGGAGGTGGAGGTGGAGGTGGTGGTGGAGGTGGAGGTGGTGCTGGAGGGGGAGGTGGAGGTGTAGCTGGAGCTGGAGGTGGAGCTGGAGGTGGAGCTGGAGATGGAGGTGGAGCTGGAGCTGGCAGCCAGTGTTCCAGGACACTGTGATGACTCTCATGTCCTGTTTGAACTTGATCTTCTCTGAAGACAGATCCTGGAGCTTCAAACCTTCTTATCAACCGGAGCTCAGACGTTATCACCACAAGCTGCAGATAAACATCTGAGCTGCTGTCATGCTGCGTTAACAAGACTGTGCTGTGTGTGAGTCTCCTGCTGAGATAACACTTCTCACGGAACCAAACACACACACACACATATACGCACACACACACACAAACACACACACAAA
>JAFBJV010031611.1:766903-777335 GCA_016801935.1 Platichthys stellatus | reverse complement strand
AGGCGGAGGGGGCGGTGGAGGGGGGGCTGGCGCTGGGGGTGGGGCTGGTGCTGGGGCTGGGGCTGGAGGTGGAGGTGGAGCTGGAGGTGGAGGTGGAGGTGGAGCTGGTGCTGGTGCTGGTGCTGGAGGTGGAGGTGGTGCTGGAGGTGGAGGTGGTGCTGGAGGGGGAGGTCTAGGTGTAGCTGGAGCTGGAGGTGGAGCTGGAGGTGGAGGTGGAGGTGGAGCTGGAGCTGGAGCTGGAGGTCTAGGTGTAGCTGGAGCTGGAGGTGGAGGTGGAGGTGGTGCTGGTGCTGGTGCTGGTGCTGGAGGGGGAGGTGGGGCTGGAGCTGGTGCTGGTGCTGGTGCTGGTGCTGGTGCTGGTGCTGGTGCTGGAGCTGGAGCTGGAGCTGGAGCTGGAGGTGGAGCTGGTGCTGTAGCTGTAGCTGGTGCTGGTGCTGGAGCTGGAGGTGGAGGTGGTGCTGGTGCTGGTGCTGGAGGTGGAGCTGGAGCTGGAGGTGGAGCTGGAGGTGGAGGTGGAGGTGGAGCTGGAGGTGGAGGTGGTGCTGGTGCTGGAGCTGGAGGTGGAGGTGGTGCTGGTGCTGGTGCTGGAGCTGGAGGTGGAGCTGGAGGTGGAGCTGGAGCTGGAGGTGGAGCTGGAGGTGGAGGTGGAGGTCGAGCTGGAGCTGGAGGTGGAGGTGGAGCTGGAGCTGGAGCTGGTGCTGGAGCTGGTGCTGGAGGTGGAGCTGGTGCTGGAGGTGGAGCTGGAGCTGGTGCTGGAGGTGGAGCTGGTGCTGGAGGTGGAGCTGGTGCTGGAGGTGGAGCTGGAGCTGGTGCTGGAGGTGGAGCTGGAGCTGGTGCTTGAGGTGGAGCTGGTGCTGGAGGTGGAGCTGGAGGTGGAGCTGGAGCTGGAGGTGGAGCTGGAGGTGGAGCTGGAGATGGAGGTGGAGCTGGAGCTGGCAGCCAGTGTTCCAGGACACTGTGATGACTCTCATGTCCTGTTTGAACTTGATCTTCTCTGAAGACAGATCCTGGAGCTTCAAACCTTCTTATCAACCGGAGCTCAGACGTTATCACCACAAGCTGCAGATAAACATCTGAGCTGCTGTCATGCTGCGTTAACAAGACTGTGCTGTGTGTGAGTCTCCTGCTGAGATAACACTTCTCACGGAACCAAACACACACACACACATACACGCACACACACACACAAACACACACACAAAAACACACACGCACACACAAACACACACACACCAACACACACACGCACACACACACACACACACACACAAAAACACACCAAACACACAAACACACACACACACACACACACACACACAAACACACACACAAACACACACACCAAACACACATACACACACACAAAAACACACCAAACACACAAACACACACACACACACAAACACACACACAAACACACACACCAAACACACATACGCACACATACACGCACACACACACACAAACACACACACCAAACACACATACACGCACACACACACAAAAACACACACACAAAAACACACCAAACACACAAACACACACACACCAAACACACAAACACACACACACACACACACGCACACACGTATGTTGTTTTGCTCTTGTTGCATTGTGCTTGCGCTGCTGTTGTAAACCCTCAAATTTCCCCACTGTGGGACTATTAAAGGATTCTGATTCTGATTCTGACACACACACACGCAAACGCACACACACGCACACACACACACACACGCAAACGCACACACACGCACACACACACACACACACACACACACACACAATTTTCTTTTTATTAGTTCAGTTTGATGTTTTTTTAAATCTTTTTATCTCATAGTTTTTGCTTTGAAACTGATATGATTTTCATTTCTGTCCTCAGCAGATTATTGTTTATAAGGGTCCCTCTTCCCTCCCTCCTCTTCCCTCCCTCCTCTTCCCTCCCTCCTCTTCCCTCCCCCTCTTCCCTCCCTCCTCTTCCCTCCTCCTCTTCCCTCCCTCCTCTTCCCTCCCTCCTCTTCCCTCCCTCCTCTTCCTTCCCTTCATCATCCGTCCTCAGCCTGGATATGAAGTGGACAGTCAATGTGTTATTTCAATCAGTTACTTTAGTTCTGATCAGAGAACAGCTGCACTGAAACGTCACAACACCAGAGGGGAAGAAGTTGTTTTTAATTTGAATTATTTTGTTTTAATCTTATATATTGTACGGTAATGAGTAATGTATAATGGACATTACTCATTACTCTCACTCAGACTGTTTACAGGCTGGTTTGATGTCCTGAAGAATATTTTTTCTGAAACGCATTCACAACGATTCAATGACATTTTCATTTGCTGCCGGATTCAAATAAGATATTCTGCTATATGAAACATTTTTTTGGTTATTTAGTAAGATTCCACACTAGCATTTATGATCATTTTAGTTTTTTGGAGGGGTCCTGAATACAGTCCAGATGCAGGGGTGTTCGAAGGGCAAGATGCCCCCCCCCCAACATCACTTAGAGAACAACACTCCCCCTTCACTGCCGAGAGCAAAATGAAGGGGTAGGGCCAAGTGGTGGGGCTGAGGGGTTCTAAAGGTTCTACAGGTTCTACAGGTTCTACAGGTTCTAAAGGTTCTACAGGCTCTAAAGGTTCTAAAGGTTCTAAAGGTTCTACAGGCTCTAAAGGTTCTAAAGGTTCTACAGGTTCTACAGGCTCTAAAGGTTCTACAGGTTCTAAAGGTTCTACAGGCTCTAAAGGTTCTACAGGTTCTACAGGTTCCCTTGCAGGTGAATTGATTTACGTTTTGTGGGTTAGGGTCAATCCGTCCTGACATTTGATTGAACTGAACAGAGTCAGTTTCCTCTTCATCCTCAGTAACCACCACCATGGTGTAACTTCTCTATTAATTATCTCACTTCTCTTATTTTGTCTAATTTATTTTAATACATGTTATGCTCTAACTTTGAGCTTCAGGTCCCAGGATGCTCTGATGATATTACTCCGGATACCATAAGTTAGCTTGGAGCTACAACATGAGCCTTACTGTTTATTATTAATTATTTATTTTCTGTTTACAGTCAGACTGTCAAAATAAAATGGACTGGGATCACTTCCTGTTGGCAGTGAACTCAGTGATGAACACTGACTTACTGTGATACTGAAGGAAACTTAAAAACATCAAGATGTAAGATGGACAGAATCGGATTCCTCTGAGTTATCACTGGATGTTTTTGATGATGTGATATCTGTGGACAGATGTTCAGCTGCAGGGACTCACCTGGTCAGGTGACAGAGGTGGAGAGGCGGTGTGATCGGTGACCTGAGGACTGAACCTCAACATGTGACGGATCAAGCATCGATCACTGACCTGTGTGAACCACCTCTAACCAGGTGTGACGTTCCTTTAGTGTAGAAGCCTCTCTGAGGTTCACATGACATAATTCACATCTGTATGTTTTATTTTTCTGTTCACATCCCTGAATCACAACCATGTAGCATCAAACTGAAAACATCCATTAGTGCAGAGCCACATCAGGGTGGGGGGGGGGGGGGGGGGGGGGGTAGAGGAATCTCCTTTCAGCAGACGGGATGATTTATTTTTGCGAAGAGAGAGAGAAGAGGAGGGATGAAATGATTTGTGTGTGAAAGAGCAGTGATGGAGATCAGTGGAGAAGAAGAGGAAGAGGTAGATGAGAAGATAGGATGAGGTGATTGTTGGTGAAAGGATAGAATTACACAGCTCAGGATTATCTGCACTCCCCTGGTTTACAGGTGAGACCCAGCCCAGGTGTTGGCTGATGAGCTGCTCACACGCCAAAATATCTTTCACCTGCAGGTCCCATCCACCAATCAGAGGAGAGCAGCTCACCTGCAGGCATTCATCACACAAACACGCTAATTTACCTGTAGAGGTGGAATAACAGCCCCTGATTGGCTGATTCTGGTCGTCTGACCTGGACTTTAACCTGGACCTTAACCTGGTCTCTAACCTGGTCTCTCACCTGGTATCTCACCTGGTCTCTAACCTGGTCTCTCAACTGGTCTCTCAACTGGTCTCTCACCTGGTCTCTAACCTGGTCTCTCACTTGGACCTTAACCTGGTCTCTCTCCTGGTCTCTCACCTGGTCTCTCACGTGGTCTCTCACCCAGTCTCTAACCTGGTCTCTAACCTGGTCTCTCACCTGGTCTCTCACCTGGTTTCTAACCTGGTCTCTCACCTGGTCTCTCACCTGGTTTCTAACCTGGTCTCTCACCTGGTCTCTCACTTGGACCTTAACCTGGTCTCTCTCCTGGTCTCTCACCTGGTCTCTCACCTGGTCTCGCACCTGGTCTCTAACCTGGTCTCTCATCTGGTCTCTCAACTGGTCTCGCACCTGGTCTCTCACCTGGTCTCTCAACTGGTCTCTCACCTGGTCTGTCAACTGGTCTCTCACCTGGTCTCTCACCCGGCCTCTAATCTGGACTCTAATCTGGTCTCTCACCTGGTCTCCCACCTGGTCTCTCACCTGGACTCTAATCTGGTCTCTGACCTGGTCTCTCTCCTGGACCCCCAACCATCTGTGGAGGTGTGATGAGGTTGTCTGGAGGTTCAGTCAGAACAGAATCCTGTACTGACGGGTGTTAGTGTAAACTGAAGAGAAGGTAGCGAGTGAGACGAGGACAGGAGGAGAGGAATGAGTGGTTTTAATGGAAGGTAGTGAAAGAGAGGAGGGGGAGGAGACGGGTGGAGGAGAAAGGGGGAGGTTGCGGAGGCGAAGGAGGCGAAGGAGGCGGGATGAGGATTCCACAGGTTCAGAGTGAGGACAGTGCGTGGTTCCTGTCCTGACACGTTCTTGTCAAAACACGATTATTACTCATTTACACTGAAACCAGCCGACGTCCTCACAGCAGCATGACGGCTGGTGCTTCTCCCTCTGAGGCTCCGGACCCAGGGGAAGACTCGGCACCTGAGGACGTTTGTTTTCTATAACATCGGTTTAATCTGAACAAAGACACAGAAGCAGCTTCTTCCTCAGTCTGTTTATTCACATTCATGTTTTCAGACGCTTGAACGAGGAACTTGCTCCTGACGTGGAACAGCTGCATGACGTCATCACTCTGGACCTCGGATGAAAAGGTCGTGGAGATGAGGACCAGACGCCATGACGACACTCATATGTTCATCTTGACACGTTTACACGGACAACCAAAGACACTGAAATGTATGTTGTGATTACCTGAACCTGAACAAAGGCTTGAGCCCCCCCTCCTCCATGTTAGCAGATGGGACACGCTGACGTCCAGGTCAGAAGTTTGATTGATAAACTCCATTTGTTTTAATAGTCTCAGTGTGTAACACAGCAGGAAACGTTCTTCTCTTCATGTCATGTTTATTTGATAGTCAGGTTGGGAATATAACACATCATCATAAGCTGTCGTCTTCATGTTTATGACAATAAATAACTCAACCACACAAACAGTCTTCTGTCTCAAACTGATATTCTTTAGAATGCAATGTTTTTTTTTATTGAAACTTAAGCTTCACTGAAACTGCATCCATCTGTGTTTCTGAGGCTTTCAGCCAAGTATCATAGTCTTCCTCACCTCGATGAGCTTCTAAATTCACTGAGGAAGAACTCGACACAGGAACACTTTGTGTTGAGGCCGTTTTTAAATTCATGAAATGTTGTGTAAAGGTTACACATGTAATCCTGAAGAGGGCACGAGACGGAGTGTCCGAGATCAAAATGTATTTTCCGATGAAAATAAAAAAAAAAATTCAAATGTCTGAACAAATCTTTGTCCCTATGTTCCACATCAGTCGCTCTGCCAGGAGCAGTTGTACTGCAGTCACCATGCTGACAGAGGTGGAGGTAGAGCTGCTCAGTACTCGTCGTAGCGGTACGTGTTGGGGTACGAGTAGCGGTAGTCATACCCATCTGCCCGCTCTGTTTTGGTTTGCAGAGGTTCAGGCTGAAATGACAGAGACTTGATGACTCCTCCAGATTCCTCCGTCACCTTCACCTCAGTGGAGTACGACGAGGAGGAGGCGGCATCCTCCATCAGCGAGGAGCAGCCGGGGAAGCCAGGTTTGGGCGGAGCACACGGCTGATAGGACGGTAGGCTGGCCGGAGGCTTGGGACACGTCTGGTAGGGAGGCAGCGTGGCGGCAGGCTTCGGACACGGCTGATAGGAAACCTGAAGAGGACCAGGAACAGTGAGATGGTGACAGGAAAGGTTAAAGTCCTTATTGTCTCTAGACCTTTACATTGTCATATTATGATGTAAACTATAAACTCAAAACCTGACAGCTCTGAGCGTAACGTCTCCAGGTGTGAACTGTGTCGTCACTTGTCTGGGAAAAGTAAAGGAAGCGACGCAGCTTCAGTTTAAAATGTTTCTTTCTCTGTGGGACAATAAAATATGTGACACACCAAGAGACGTGACCTCGACCTGACGACCCTGACCTCTGCTGGGGCACACCCGCTCACCTTGGTTGTCGTGGTGATGATGGTCTGTAGTGCTGCGGGGGACCCTGGGGCGTTGCCGGGGTAACGACAGGGGTACTCAGCGCTGTAGTAATGGTGGTTGTCTCCGTAGGGGGCGGAGCTCTTCAGCAGCTCCTTCCAGCCTGGAGGATGTTTGGTCTGAGGGTCAAAGGTCGAGGAAGAGGAGTGGGGAGCTGCCGATGAAGATGAGGAGGAGGAGGAACCCAGGACGGGAGCCACCCTGCACACAGAACACAATCTGGTTTAACTCTGTTTAGACTGTCAAGGTGTCCGAATCTAGTTTAGACCTGGTCTGACAGAACCTGGTCTCAGAAAGTGGTTTGATCAGATCTGGGTTTGTCTTGGTTCTATAATCTGGTTTTAACTTGTTCTCTTTCACACGGTTTAGGTTCAGTTTAGACACATTTAAAAAAATCAGAATGTGCTTAACACTAGTTTTCTTTTCCCGGACCTGTTCCAGTGTATAATTCTGGAATCTGGGTTGCACAAGTTTAATTTCAGATTTACAGGTTCTGGTTTGGATCTGTTTACATGACTGAACCTGTAAAGTGGTTTGGACCATCGCACTGACAGTATCTGGTCCAGGATCTAAACTGGTCCAGGATATGGTTTGGATTGTATGTGAGGCTGACCTGGGGTCACAGAGATCAGCAGTCACTGGATACGAAGGGGATGTCAGGTACCCTTGGAACTCGTAGCCAGGCCTGCCCATGTAAAGCCTGGGATTGGCTGGTTTCTGCAGTGTGGGTGGGGCTTCTCCCAGTGCATTGTGGGGGTTGTAGTAGGGCTCTGGGTTCTGGAATGCTGGGTAATGCTGAGGAAAGTTTGGTTCGATGAAGGAGATTCTGTCTGCTGGTTCAACGCAGGAGAGGAGGGCGGGGCCTAGAGCCTGAAGAAGGAAAACAACAAACAATAAATTACAACTTTCACAAACAGCTGTTGTTGTTGATGTTGTAGTTGTTGTCGATGTCAACCTGTGTTTCAATCAGTCGTCTCTTGGGTGTGAACGGAGGGGAACTGACTCGTCTCTTCACTGAACTTCTTCTTGCTTCAGTCTCGGACTTGGACTCTGGTCTGGGGTGGTCATGGACCCCTTTAGCCTGAAACAACATCAGCGATGAATACAGTGGAAAACATGATCAGTTACAAGACAGAAACAACAACTACTGCTGAGTTCAGACCCGTTCAGGGCCAGGACCTGGCTCAACCCTGTGGGATCAGGTTCAACCATAGTGGTGTCCACAATCTGGTTCAGTTCTGTTTGGATTTCTGACTTCACAGACTGGCAAGAAGTCAAATAGCTTGATAGCTCAGTTAGCATGTTTAGCATGTTTAGCATGTTTAGCATGCTAAACATGTGTTTTTGAAGTATGAGCCAGTGTATCTGTTTGTGTGTATGTGTATGTGTGTGTAGGTGTGTTTATGTGTGTGTGTGTGTTTTTGTATGTGTGTGTGTAGTGTGTGTGTATTTGTGTATGTGTGTGTGCATATATGTGGGAAAGTGTGTGTGTGTGTGTGTGGGGGGGGGGGGGGGGGGGGGGGGGGGTTAAGATGCAGACCTGGAAGAAGATGGATTTTCCGTCAACTCTCCAGAAGTTGGTGACGGGGTACCCACTGTGACCGCGACATGGCAGCAGCTCCAGAGCACCGTTACAACTCGGACACAGCTTCTCTGAAACACACAGCGGGTCGAGCGTCAGCTCAGGACGGTTCAGCTCGGTTCTGCTTCTGGTTTCAGTCTTTCTTACTTTGCTGCTTCTGCCGGGCCTTGTCGCAGATGGCAGGGCGGAGCTGCAGTCTGGATCCATCCGGTAGCGTGCAGCCACGAGAACAGACCACCACCCCGAGACATGACTTCTTCAGGATCTGACAGTTGTGGTTGTTGGTGTTTCTCATTGCCCAGCCGGAAAGATGTCGCTGAGCATTTTTATCTTCTGCTGGAAAATAAAGACCCACTGTTTGCTGGAGCTAGCTTAAATACTAAATCTGTTAGCTGGAGCTAGCTTAAATACTAAATATGTTTGCTGGAGCTAGCTTAAATACTAAATCTGTTAGCTGGAGCTAGCTTAAATACTAAATCTGTTAGCTAGAGCTAGCTTAAATATCAAATCTGTTAGCTGGAGCTAGCTTAAATACTAAATCTGTGAGCTGGAGCTAGCTTAAATACTAAATATGTTAGCTAGAGCTAGGTTAAATACCAAATCTGTTAGCTGGAGCTAGCTTAAATACTAAATCTGTTAGCTGGAGCTAGCTTAAATACCAAATCTGTTAGCTAGAGCTAGCTTAAATACTAAATATGTTAGCTGGAGCTAGCTTAAATACTAAATCTGTTAGCTGGAGCTAGCTTAAATACTAAATATTTTAGCTGGAGCTAGCTTAAATACTAAATCTGTTAGCTAGAGCTAGCTTAAATCATAGATATATATAAAGTCTAGGCCAACGGAGTCGAACGTCCGCACATGGCGGCCATCTTGCCACAGGCATCTCTCCCACCCATAACATTGTGTTGTAGTGGTACATACTTTTTAAATAACCATAACTTGCTAAATTCTCAACCGATTTTTAAATGGTTTGGTTTGTTACAAACGTCAGAGATGTAGTTATGACACTGCATACTTATGAATAATTATGTTATTTTCTAAAAAATAGAATAATGTTCTATACAGGTACAAGATTTCCCTTTACAAATATACATCAAGAATTTTTTTATTTTATTTTTATTTAAAAAGTACATGTACCACTACCAACACAATGTTATGGGTCGGCGAGCTGCCTGTGGCAAGATGGCCGCCATGTGCGGACATTCGACTCCGTTGACCGGAAACGCAGATGAGACATCTAGCCTTTATATTTATATATATCTATGGCTTAAATACTAAACATGTTAGCTGGAGCTAGCTTAAATACTAAATCTGTAAGCTGGAGCTGCTAGCTTGGACTGTATCATTACATTTTAATAATAATAGAGTTTCTCACCACTGTAGATGTAACGAACATAACCGTCTGTCCACTCCTGGAAGAGGTCGAACTGCTTGGTGTCCTGCACACAGACAGGTGAGCAGAGAGACAGGTGAGCAGAAAGACAGATGGACACACAGACAGGTGAGCAGAGAGACAGATGAGCAGAGAGACAGGTGAGCAGAAAGACAGATGGACCCACAGACAGGTGAGCAGAGAGACAGATGAGTAGAGAGACAGGTGAGCAGAGAGACAGATGGACACACAGAGAGAGACTTATTTATTTGAATCAAATTCAAAATGGTGGTTTTCTGAGTGAACCCAGTTTTCTTGTCTCTCAACATGGTCAGCGTGTCACGTTGTTTATTTACAGACAGATTTTGATACAATCAGAAGAGAAACAACAGATTTCAGTTCAACAAACAAATCCTAATTAAATGTAGTCAAATGATTGCGTTCAATCTAACTGTATTTAAGAAAAGTATTTCACGTCATGTTTGGACACATGATTTATTAATGTCAACATGTATGAGAGATATTGATCAGTGATCAGAATCTGGATCAGCTGACTTTGATGTTTGAGTTTCACTGAAAACAAAAATATGAAAACCCGTTTCTACTGTTTTAGTGAAAACAAAGTGAAAAGTCGAATCAGCACACACACACGCACACACACATACACACACAACCTTTGCACAACCTTGGAATAAAAACCTGACAACGCACAGTGGATCTTCATTGTGTTAGTTTGTAACATGAATGTGAGAATATTAATTTATAACAGTCTCAATTCATTTACACTGAATATGTATTATTATTACTTATTTATTTACGTATTTTTAAAACAGAACATTTGTATTACATTTTGTATTAATTCATAGAGTGTATGTAATCATAATGATTTAACAAATCTAATTTCAATGATAAAACGAGAAAAACCCTCAGTTTAAATGTTTATTTTGTCAAAACCAAGATTAACCCTCTAATGCTAGTTTAGATAATTG
>JAFBJV010031611.1:735888-766617 GCA_016801935.1 Platichthys stellatus | reverse complement strand
AAATGTATTTAAAACAAACAGGTTTCTGACACCAGGATCTAAGTGTAATAGAATTTGTTATTTAATATTCAGTCAAGAGCAATATTTCATGTTCAGTGTAGAAGCAGCTTTGATTAGTGATGAGATTCTCCAGTTGAGAAAGATACACTAAACATTTTTTAATTGTAGTTTATATTTTATTAATTTGTATATTTTATTTAAATGTATATTTGGTTTTATTGTATATAATATATACGAATCCTTTAGTCCTGTGTCGGATTTTTTTCATTTAATGTCATTTAAATATATTTTCCTATTTGACCATTTTAAATTCGTCTGTAAATGAAATGATTTCGGTCAAAGTTATTCGGTTAGGATGTTGATCAGTTACCTGCGGTAGTTTGGGGTCGTTGATGTCCCACGTTGACTTCATCCCGACCGAGCACACACAGTCCGGCTCCTCGCGCTCCTCCGCCCGGGACATCCTCCAGGTCCTGCTCCTGACTCGGGTCCTGCTCCTGACTCGGGTCCTGCTCCTTGCTCGGGTCCTGCTCCTGGCTCGGGTCCTGCTCCTGGTTCGGGTCCTGCTTTCTGATCCAGATTCTTCGGATCCTGTTTAAGGTCCAGATTTGGTTCAGATCTGGATCAGACCTGAACCTGTGAAGAAGTTTTAATGTACAACTTCTAGAACCAGATTTTTTATTAAAAAGTTAAAGCCTCGCGTGTCTCCTGCGTCCTGTCAGAGTGCGTGCACCTCCGGTGAGTCTCAGGTAGAAGTGACTGGACAGGTGAGAGAGAGAGAGCGAGCGAGAGAAAGAGAGAGAGAGAGAGAGAGAAAGATAGATAGAGAGAGAGAGAGACAGAAAGAGAGAGAGTGTGTGTGTGTGTGTTACAAACAGTTCAGTGTTTCTCCCAAAACAAACAAAACTCATTACTCATCAATTAAGAGAACAGCTTCTACCTGTCTGTCTCTCACCTGTCTATCGATGACCTGTCTGTCTCTCACCTGTCTGTCCCTCATCGCTCTGTCTCTCATCACTCTGTCTGATAATGAACCTATAATTTATAATCATTAAATTATCACTGTGTACCAGTTACTGAGCAACAGCGCCCCCTGCAGCCACATGTGGTGATTAACTCTGTCGTTGTGTTTTCCTGTCAGAACAAAGTGTCTCAATGTGTTGACCGTGTCGTCCCACTGGATATTACCCATGATCCTCTGCTTCCTGAACCTGAAGAGCTGCTGCTCGATCAAATCCACCACACTGTTCAGAACTCATCATGTTTCACAGTTTCCTGCTGAATGATAAACTCTGGTTGTTAATAACTTCAGAGCCGTTCTAGCTGATCTGAGTTCAGCTTCACTCTTCACCTGGAGCTGGTTGTGACAGTTTGTGACTCTCAGTCTGTGACTCAGTCAGTTCTTCTCACAGGAGATCGAACCCACTCACCAGTTACAGAAAAGTTATATATATTTATTTGTTCATATAACATGATTTATTTATGTTGTAAGAAAGAAAGAGCTCTATGATAAACGGATGAATTCACACATGAAACATTTCTTTAACAAGAAAAATGCAGTTTACGTTGTAGTAATATTTTAACACTGATATCCCTCCGATGTCGCGGGACTACTTTGTGTCCCTGCGCAGCCTCGACGCTGTGACGAGTTAATTGACTGCAGCTGAGCGCGCTCCCGACACACGCACAGCGGCGGAGAAGAAGAACGATGGTAAATAATCTGATTATTGTTCCTATTTAAACTGCTTCACCGACTGACGTCACAGGTGAAAGATCGAGGGTTACCAGCAGATGAAAGAGAAGTCATGTGTTTACAGTTTATTTAGTCACAGGCTGCAGCGCCCCCTGCTGTCCGTCTACAGCTGTGTGTGTGTGTGTGTGTGTGTGTGTGTGTGTGTGTGTGTGTGTGTGTGTGTGTGTGTGTGTGTGTGTGTGTGTGTGTGTGTGTGTGTGTGTGTGTGTGTGTGTGTGTCAGTTCCAGGTGCAGCTGCAGGACTCTCTGATTGGTGGAGACTCGTATCAGCTGGTTTCCCTTCTTCAGTCTGAAGGTCTGAGTAGCTCCGCCCTCAACACTCTCGACCAATGGGTTACCAAGGTAAGGTCACGGTGGAGATGGCTGTTGTCTGTTTTACCATCTCTCAATTAACCCTGAATTTGCTTCATGGTCACACAAGGTCACATGACCTCCTCTGTCACTTGACCTCTGCAGGATCTGAGTGGGCGTGGCTTCAGCAGAGTCGTGGTCGTGTTGAAGTCTCTACGGATCCTGTCAGAGAACAGAGGCGACGTTCAGACGCTCCTGGATTATGGACTGACTACAAAAGTATCTGTAATCTGTTTATTGTTAATCTCTATTATAGATGATTGAGTAATGATCACTGTGAATATGAGGATCCACTCAATTTAAACTGCACTTCCTGTACCATGGTAAGCAAGTGACAAACAGTACACAAAGTGTTTGTGTTTATGTATGGATTATGGAAGACTCTTATCCAAAGCGATTTACAATTAGTGCATTCAACATCTATCAGGGGCCATTTAGGGGTTCAGTATCTTGCCCAAGGGCACTTCAGCATGCGGATGGGAAGACTGAGGATTGAACCGCCAACCTTTTGGTTGGAAGACGACCGCTCTACCCCTCAGCTACATGGTTGTTGTTAGCTCTTTGTGTGGTTGTTATTTTGTTTGTTTGTTGTTAAGTTTGTGTGGTTGTGTGTTAAGGTGTTGCTGTGGTTCGAGGCTGTCCGTGACTTACTGACCTCTGACCTCCATAAAAGCTCCGCCCCCCTGCTGAGCCTGACTGAGGAGTTCTTCGACTACTTCCTGGTGAGGAGCATGCTGGGAAATTAGCTGATATAGTCACATGTCATCTGACCTGAGAACAGGTGACATCATCATTACAGGAGATGTAACATGGCCTGTACCTGAAGCTGTCTGTCTGTCCCCCTCTCTGCCTGTCTGTCCCTCTCTCTGCCTGTCTGTCCCCCTCTCTGCCTGTCTGTCCCCCTCTCTGCCTGTCTGTCCCCCTCTCTGTCTGTCTGTCCCCCTCTCTGCCTGTCTGTCCCCCTCTCTGCCTGTCTGTCCCCCTCTCTGCCTGTCTGTCTCTCAGGTCCTGTCTCAGGCGTCTCTCCCAGGTTTGTGATTTTTGAGTTTATTTACTTTGATCCACATAATGCTGAACTCCCCTGTCTGCCTGTCTCTCTACCTGTCTCTCTCTCAGTCAGTCAGCTGTCTGTGGTTCTTCTTCAGTTGGCTCAGTTCACTCTGGAACCAGAACTCCACTTCCCCCTGAGACTGGAGGTAACCATGGAAACACCTAATTCACTCAATGGTCTGTGCTAGTCTCTAATGGTCTGTGCTGGTCTGTGCTGGTCCCTGGTGGCCTGGTCTCTTGTTTCAGGCAATCAGAACCTTTAACAGCATCTTGGAGTCTCTGAGCCGAGAGCAGCGGAGACTGATCCAGAACGAGCAGAACCAGAACAAGATGCTGTAAGAACCTGATACTGGTCTGGTCCTGTCTGGACTGTAGACCCACCATTTTATACCTGTCTTTCTACCTGTCTTTCTACCTGTCTAACTGTCTAACTGGTTACCTGTTTGAGTGGCTGCCTGTCTGACTGACTGACTACGTGCCTGTCTGATTGGCTACCTGTCGGCCTGTCTGGCTACCTGTCTGTCTGATTGGCTACCTGTCTGTCTGATTGTCTGTTGGCCTGATTGGCTGTCTGACTGTCTGTCTGACTGGTTACCTGTCTGTCTGACTGGTTACCTGTCTGTCTGACTGGCTCATGTCGGCCTGTCTGGCTACCTGTCTGTCTGTCTGGCTCATGTCGATCTGTCTGGCTACCTGTCTGTCTGACTGTCTGTCGGCCTGATTGTCTGTCTGTCTGTCTGGCTGTCTGTCTGTGTGTCTGTCTGATTGGTTACCTGTCTGTCTGACTGGCTACCTGTCTGTCTGTGTGTCTGTCTCACAGGGAGCAGGTGGCAGCAGCCGTCCTCACAGTTGGTGGTGAGTCTCTGAGCTTAGATGTCGCCTGTAAAGAAGTGAAAATAAATGAAATGTTTGAAAGTGACCAGTAGGAGGAAGAATGTCAGTTGATGTCTCATTCAGGCGGCCATGTTTGTAGTTCTAACTGTTGTGGTTTGAGACTACGAGCTGCAGGTCAGCCTATCAGAGGCTCTGTGTCGTCTGACACCCAAGAAGGATCGACAGCAGAGAGCCAATCATTGGTTCTGCAGTAGTGACATCAGTGGTGCATTTTGTGACATCAGAGACGGAGACTTTGAGGTGGTGAGTGCCTGTCTGTCTGAACACCCGTCTGTCTGAACACCCGTCTGTCTGAACACCCGTCTGTCTGAACACCCGCCTGTCTGAACACCCGTCTGTCTGAACACCCGCCTGTCTGAACACCTGTCTGTCTGTCTGAACACCTGTCTGTCTGTCTGAACACCTGTCTGTCTGTCTGAACACCCGTCTGTCTGAACACCCGTCTGTCTGAACACCTGTCTGTCTGTCTGAACACCTGTCTGTCTGTCTGAACACCTGTCTGTCTGTCTGAACACCCGTCTGTCTGAACACCTGTCTGTCTGTCTGAACACCCGTCTGTCTGAACACCCGTCTGTCTGAACACCCGTCTGCCTGAACACCCGTCTGCCTGAACACCCGTCTGCCTGAACACCCGTCTGCCTGAACACCCGTCTGTCTGAACACCCGCCTGTCTGAACACCCGTCTGTCTGAACACCTGTCTGTCTGTCTGAACACCTGTCTGTCTGAACACCTGTCTGTCTGTCTGAACACCTGTCTGTCTGTCTGAACACCTGTCTGTCTGTCTGAACACCCGTCTGTCTGAACACCCGTCTGTCTGAACACCCGTCTGTCTGAACACCCGTCTGTCTGTCTGAACACCTGTCTGTCTGTCTGAACACCCGTCTGTCTGAACACCCGTCTGACTGAACACCTGTCTGTCTGAACACCTGTCTGTCTGTCTGAACACCCATCTGTCTGTCTGAACACCCGACTGTCTGAACACCCGTCTGTCTGTCTGAACACCCGTCTGTCTCTCTGAACACCTGTCTGTCTGAACACCTGTCTGTCTCTCTGAACACCTGTCTGTCTGAACACCTGTCTGTCTGTCTGAACACCCGTCTGTCTGAACACCTGTCTGTCTGAACACCCGTCTGTCTGAACACCTGTCTCTCTGAACACCTGTCTGTCTGAACACCTGTCTGTCTGTCTGAACACCCGTCTGTCTGAACACCCGTCTGTCTGAACACCTGTCTGTCTCTCTGAACACCTGTCTCTCTGAACACCTGTCTGTCTGTCTGAACACCTGTCTGTCTGAACACCTGTCTGTCTGAACACCCATCTGTCTGAACACCTGTCTGTCTCTCTGAACACCTGTCTGTCTCTCTGAACACCTGTCTGTGTGTCTGTCTGAACACCTGTCTCTCTGAACACCTGTCTGTCTGTCTGAACACCTGTCTGTCTGTCTGAACACCTGTCTGTCTGTCTGAACACCTGTCTGTCTGTCTGAACACCCGTCTGTCTGAACACCTGTCTCTCTGAACACCTGTCTCTCTGTCTGAACACCTGTCTCTCTGAACACCTGTCTGTCTGTCTGAACACCTGTCTGTCTGAACACCTGTCTGTCTGTCTGAACACCTGTCTGTCTGTCTGAACACCTGTCTGTCTGTCTGAACACCTGTCTGTCTGAACACCTGTCTGTCTGAACACCTGTCTGTCTCTAAGGACTGCAGACGTTTCCTGAATTTTGTGAACCGTTACCATGGCGACCAGAGGAGGTGATAAACTGAATTAAAAGCTGTTTAAAAATATAAATCACATTCTTAATCATAAGAGTAATAAAATAAAAATAATTGCATTGTGTCTGATAGAATCTACACCTTCCCTTGTGTCCGGGCGTTTCTTGATTCCACTCAGGTGAAGCATCACACCCCCACAGATACATCTCAGGTCACATGATCACTTCATGGTCACTTCCTGTTTTCTTCTTCTGTAGCTGTTTCCACCAAAAGACGACAAACTGGACGAGTTCTGGATCGATTTCAACGTCGGTTCAGGATGTGTGAGCTTCTTCGTCGACGAGCCTCAGGTATTTAACTTTACACACTATGCTGTATTTAGTATGTATCATAGTGTGTTGTATGTTTGTAGTATGTTGTATGTTTCAGGGTTTCCTGTGGGGCTCCATCCACCTGCTCAGAGAGGATGTTGATAACTTCATTCTTCAAGTCACTCAAGACGGTCAGTGACTATGGAATGTGTCTCACACTTGATCTAAAGGCTCCATATTGTGTAAAATCATTTTTCTGAGCTTTTACTATCTGTTATGATTTGAAAGGGCCAGTAGGGGGCCTCACAGTATGAAAACAGTCACTATGCAGACTTTTTCACTCAGCCTGGCCGTGTGTCACTCAAAGGGGAGTCAGCCAATCAGAGGAGGGGCTCAAGAGGCAGGTCTGCAGCTGACCACTGATGAATCATCTCAGGGACCAACACCTCCCACTCAGTCCAGAGAGGAGTCAGATATGGTCCTTTAAATGTCTGTTAGCTTCAGTCGTCTCAGCCGCGTCCAGTCGTCACTGCAGCGTTTCACTCATACACCCTCTGGGTGTCGGCTTCTGGTGAATCAATGACTAATCAATGATCTTTATGATCACAAGTAAACATTGAGATCTGTGTGAAACATGAAGATGTGTAACCATGGTTTTAGGAATTAGTTAATTTTAAACCCATTTACTGTGTTCCCAGAATGCACTGCGGCGAAGACGGTCCTCAGTGTTCAGCTGATCAATCCCATCATGCATCACAGCAGCCGAGGTCAGAAGGTGGAGCTGAGCTTCAACTGTGAACATCAGAGAGAACTGGAGGAGGCTGCGGAGAGAGTCTTCAAGGTACCTGTCTGTCTGTAGCTCTCTGCTCACTTGTCTGTACCTCTCTGCCCACCTGTCTGTCTGTAGCTCTCTGCTCACCAGTCTGTCTGTAGCTCTCTGCTCACTTGTCTGTCTGTCTGTAGCTCTCTGCTCACTTGTCTGTAGCTCTCTGCTCACCTGTCTGTCTGTAGCTCTCTGCTCACCAGTCTGTCTGCACCTCTCTGCTCACCTGTCTGTAGCTCTCTGCTCACCTGTCTGTCTGTAGCTCTCTGCTCGTCTGTCTGTCTGTAGCTCTCTGCTCGTCTGTCTGTCTGTAGCTCTCTGCTTGTCTGTCTGTCTGTAGCTCTCTGCTCACCAGTCTGTCTGCACCTCTCTGCTCACCTGTCTGTAGCTCTCTGCTCACCTGTCTGTCTGTAGCTCTCTGCTCGTCTGTCTGTAGCTCTCTGCTCACCTGTCTGCACCTCTCTGCTCACCTGTCTGCACCTCTCTGCTCACCTGTCTGTAGCTCTCTGCTCACCTGTCTGTCTGTAGCTCTCTGCTCACCTGTCTGTCTGCACCTCTCTGCTCACCTGTCTGTCTGTAGCTCTCTGCTCGTCTGTCTGTCTGTAGCTCTCTGCTCGTCTGTCTGTAGCTCTCTGCTCGTCTGTCTGTCTGTAGCTGTCTGCTCGACTGTCTGTCTGTAGCGCTCTGCTCACCTGTCTGTCTGTAGCTGTCTGCTCACCTGTCTGTCTGTAGCTGTCTGCTCACCTGTCTGTCTGTAGCGCTCTGCTCACCTGTCTGTCTGTAGCTCTCTGCTCACCTGTCTGTCTGTAGCGCTCTGCTCACCTGTCTGTCTGTAGCTCTCTGCTCGTCTGTCTGTCTGTAGCTCTCTGCTCGTCTGTCTGTCTGTAGCTCTCTGCTCGTCTGTCTGTAGCTCTCTGCTCGTCTGTCTGTAGCTCTCTGCTCGTCTGTCTGTCTGTAGCTGTCTGCTCACCTGTCTGTCTGTAGCGCTCTGCTCACCTGTCTGTCTGTAGCTGTCTGCTCACCTGTCTGTCTGTAGCTGTCTGCTCACCTGTCTGTCTGTAGCGCTCTGCTCACCTGTCTGTCTGTAGCGCTCTGCTCACCTGTCTGTCTGTAGCGCTCTGCTCACCTGTCTGTCTGTAGCTCTCTGCTCACCTGTCTGTCTAACAGTTGTTTTACGTTCTTCCTATCAGAGAGTGAAGAGCGCCCCATGTGGTTCAGACCCAGGGGATCCAGTCGAGGCCCCGCCCCCTGCAAAGGGACACGAGGGTCGATCGTACAACAGGAAGAAACCACAGAGCAAGAGTCAGCTGAAGAGTGAGTGCCACCTGCTGGACTCTGAGCGTCATCACAGTCTGTTAGTTTCGAGGATTTTGTTTAATACAACAGAAACACAAACGTGATGTTTGTGTGTTTGTAGTTCTGCCCCTGTCGTCTCCCAGCAGCGACGATGACTCCTCAGTGATGAAGGTGATCACAATGTAAACATCAGCTGACACATGAACAGGTCAAAAGGTCAAAAGGTCAAAAGTCAGTTTTCTTTTTTTTCAGAATCCAGGAAAAAGTCGAGCTGAGTTTCTATTTGATCAGATCAGACACTCGACTCCGAAGTACGACTCAGGTCAGAGGTCACACACTCACCGGGTCTTGGAACTGGTAACACACCTGGTCACTCACCCAGTGTGTTGCCACAAACCTGCTGACATCACAGATACTGAATATTTGAAACGTGTCTGGTTTGATTCTGACGTGGACCCTCAGGTGCTCCTGTCCGTGCAGAGCCACAGGTCTCACAGGAACACGAGTTTGCAGGAAGTAGTTCTCCATTACACACGGTACAGTTCTGCATTTTAAATTTTTTGGAAAAATGTTGTTTTCTGTTATTCACCTGTTTGCCTCGTTGTTTCAGGAAGTGTTCAGCAGAGAGAGGAAGAGAGTCGCTGCAGACTCAGGTCTCACATCATCATTCACTTCCTGATTTCTGTGGTGGTGCTCTTCTTGTTGAAACTGGAGGCGGAGCTTCCTCAGCAATCTAATGATTTGATGATTTGTTTCTAACTGATGTTGATCGTGCCTCAGGTTACCTGTCAGACCAAACTGAGGGCACAGCCAATAAGAGGAGGGTGGAGCCTCAGACAGAAGGGGAGGAGCCTCATTCATCAATGACGGGTAATGAATCTTTCATTCTTTGGTTTGAATTATTTTACAAACGTTCAAATTAATTCACTTCATCTGGTCTCAGCATGTTCACCGGAGGAGGCGGGGCCTCCCACAGGAGAGGAGGGGGTGTTTGGAGAATGGGCGGGCTCTAATGAGAAGAGGGAGGCGCCCGTAAACACACCGGGTTCAGGGCCCGAGTCAGAACTGACGTCAGACATCACGGCTGCTTTCAGAAGCTTCAAAGAACGACTGGAGCACAACTTCACCGTCAGTAGCCCCCGGTCAGTCTGTGGTTCTTCATCATCAGCTTCATGTTCTGACCTCCTCTGTTCTCAGGGCGGCTGGACCACGATTCAGAACCAGGTTCTACTGTCGCTGAGAGAGAGTCAACAGCAGGTGTCATCACTGCTCACAGCTGTCCATCAACACAGGTACCCCCCCAGCAACACAGGCCCCGCCCACACAGACACAGCTGTCCATCAACAAAGGTCCTGCCCACAGCAACACGGGCCCCGCCCACACCGACACATGTGTCCATCAACACAGGTCCCGCCCACAGCAACACGGGCCCCGCCCACACCGACACATGTGTCCATCAACACAGGTTCCTTCCATGGCAACAACAGCACCCCCCACACAGACACACTTTTCCAACGCACCTGTGCACTGTACATAATCTTTTTCCACAGAATAACACACAAAGTGTGTGTGTGTGTGTGTGTGTGTGTGTGTTTTAGGTTGTTGCTGTTGCAGAAGTTTGAAAACGACGTCACTGATCAACTCAAACAATTGGAAGAAAACTCAACAACTGTGAACAGCATGAACACACAGATACTGGTACAGACACACACCAAATCCTAATGATCGCCCCCTGGTGTCTGGCTGTAGTACAGGTCATAAACCTCCATGTTAGCAGATGGGACCAAACTAGAAGCAGACGTTATAGAAATGTTTGTAAAGATGTTTCAGGTCGTTCTTCTCTCTGATGTTTGTTCAAGTCTCTGATCAGTTTGGCTTGAATCAGTTATTTGATGATATAGAAACAGACTGAGCCGCGTGATTGACAGCTGAGACTGAATCAGGATTGGTTGAGAGCATGTAAGGGCGGGACCTTGATACCACACTCACTACTGCTCAGACTCTGACTGTAAATGACGTCAGTTATTGACAGTTCCTGACAGACCTGCTTTGTACCAAGTCCAGGTCTCCGACCTGACCCAGGTCTTCTGTTCCTCTTTGTCTTCCAGAGTTTTTTCCAGAATGAGATGCAGCGACTCGGCTCCTTCTGTGACGAACATCAGCAGCGGTCAGTCTGACCTTTGACCCTTTCCCTGTTCTGGATCAGCTCACTCTGTCATAGTGCAGTTAGGAACCTGGTGTCAGGACCCAGTTGAATATGTTCATTCTAATTCATGATCTGATTTAAAACACTTTAAACAATCTGGATGCAGATTCTGACGAGGCTCATATTCCAGTTTAACCTGTTCACACTGTCCGGTTCGGTTTTAAACCAAGAGAATCCAGTTTGAAACCTCTTTGAAATCTGGTTTGGATGTGTTTAGACTGTTTGAATCTGGTGTAAATAACCTGGTGTTTGTGGTTTTTAGGTTGAAATGTTTGGTGAACGGAGAATCAGAAAATCCTTCCACTCAGTGAAGGAGAGAAGACGGCGTCCTATCAGAGAATTCTTCAGATCTGGTTTCGTCTGTTGGGAATGAAAATCCAGATCGATCATCGTTGTTTTCACATTTTTCTGGTGTTTGGGTTTTTCATTTTTCTACTTGAGTTAAAGGGTCAGACTCTTCTGACTGAGACAAATAAAGAAAAATAAAGAGTGTGTGTGTCTCTTTGTAGAACAGCTGCTCTACTGCGCCCTGGTGGTGAAGAGGAAGAACAGCGGGGGTCGCGTTCTGGATAATGACTGAAGAGCAAGATCCAGAATAGAAATGTAGAGTTAACTTGATCCAGACGTATTTTGATGTCGTATAAAAACCAACAGGATTCATCTGAAAGTAAAGACAGCTTCCTGTTGAGTATCAGATGACGTCTGTGGCTCAGGAGGTAAAGCGCAGGTGACCAGAGGGTCGGCAGTTCGATCCCCTGGTCTTCCAGTTTGAATTTGGAAGTGTCCTCAAGCAAAGATACTTAAACTCAAAAGACCTTTAACGACTGCAACAGTGTGTTAGTGTGTGTGTGTGAGTGTGTCATACAGAAAAGATGTAGAAGACCTGATGTGTAAATACAGATTATTTACATACAATCTTCTCCAGTAATCTTCTGTTTAGTGGAAACAGAATCCGTTCTGACATGTTGAACCTGTGATGACCTCTGACCTCCTGTCCAGATCAGACCAGAAGAGATCTCAGTAGCAGAAGAGTTTGTGTTTGCTCGTTGTCAAGCAGCGAAGTGACACCAGAGGAAAAACAGAAAAATCCCCCAAAGAAAACAGAGAGACGACTAATGAGGAGCGATCAGCGCCCGGGGGGAGGGGAGGGTGAGGAGACACCGCTCAGGTGTATCGCTCTCCTCCGAACATCAGAGCAGCGAGAACCACCAGGAGAACTGCTTCACTTTCTGGACGTGGAGTGTGAATGGACTCCAGGAGGACAGACGGAGGATGCTGATTGGCTGAGGGTCGGCTGTTCCTTATGTTTTTGTCCTTTTTCTTGTTGGACTTTGATGGACCGGCAGAAAGACGGACTGTGGACCTGCTGAGACGTGACGGTCAGTGATCCCCAACAGCTACAGGTCAGTAAAACCAGGACTGCACTGGGAGCAGCTTGCTCCATAGCCTACTGGTTGTAATGGTTTTATTTAGTCAACGTATTAAGATCATTTGTCTCAAACATAAAATTCTCTATCTTAATCTGATACTCGGCTACTCTGATAGAGCAAAATCAAATTCAGCGTAATGTTGAGTTTGATCTAAAGAGACAGTTCTCCACCGTTCAGACGTTTTATTGAATTTCTGTGATTGACAGGTTTACGATCACTGGGTCATTTAAACAGAAGCGTAAACAAGGGTGAACCAGTTTTAACTGGTTTCCTTCCAGGTCACTCATGCAACTACTTACATGACCCGGAACCGAATCTAGTTTAATCCCGAACCTGACTGGTCAGTAGGCGGGGCTTCACAAGGCGTTAACCTGTATTATGGGATGTTTCCTTGGTAACCACAAATTTTGCTTCATCGTACGTGACCAACCCAAATCTAGACCTGAGGCTTGTTTATTGATGACTTTATTGATGTGTACTTGTTTACAGGTGAGATGTGTACTTGTTTACAGGTGTACTTGTTTACAGGTGAGGTGTGTACTTGTTTACAGGTGTACTTGTTTACAGGTGAGATGTTTACTTGTTTACAGATGAGGTGTGTACTTGTTTACAGTGAGATGTTTACTTGTTTACAGGTGAGGTGTGTACTTGTTTACAGGTGAGGTGTGTACTTGTTTACAGGTGAGATGGGCTGTCTTGGAGGGCAGACGGAGGAAGAACGACTGGATGAAAAAGCAAAGAGAGAAGCAAACAAGAAGATTGAGAGACAACTTCAGAAAGAGAGACAGGCTTACAAAGCTACACATAGACTATTACTGCTGGGTGAGACCACTGTCTGTCTCTCTGCCTGTCTGTCTGTCTCTCTGCCTGTCTGTCTGTCTCTCTGCCTGTCTGTCTGTCTCTCTACCTGTCTGTCTGTCTCTGCCTGTCTGTCTGTCTCTCTGCCTGTCTGTCTGTCTCTCTACCTGTCTGTCTGTCTCTGCCTGTCTGTCTGTCTCTCTGCCTGTCTGTCTGTCTCTCTACCTGTCTCTCTACCTGTCTGTCTGTCTCTAACTACCTGTCTGTGTGCAGGTGCAGGAGAATCAGGTAAAAGCACGATTGTGAAACAGATGAGGATTCTTCACGTCGACGGCTTCAACACTGAGTGAGTCCATGACATCACATCCTGTCAATTGATCACATGATCCTGTCTAATCAGTTATCCACCCTCCACCTTTAATTCTTCAAGACCAATAATCAATAATCAGAGCTATTTATAAAGTACAGGGTTAGGGTTAGGTCCTCATCAGTGTTCACGTGTGGTTTAAACTTCACATGTCGACTGATTCAGAGTCTGTTAAACAAACGACTCCATCATCAGACCCAAGCTCACAGCCTTTCAGAATAAAAGCTTTTTAATTCAGATCCATATGAAGCATAACAGCAACAAAACGTTTGTCACACTTTTACTTTGAAGACAAATTGCTAAACAGGAAGTGATTGTGTCGATGATGTTGCCATGACGGAGACAGCTCCTGTGTCTCGGTCCAATATGATGAAAAATCTGATGATCAAAATGATCTTTGCTGATTATTGAGGTTTGACTCAGTTACCAACCACCTGAGGACTAAAGAACATGTTTAACTCCCCCCACTGACTCGCCCCCTCGGACTGACACAAAGCTGGTCGACTATTTATTCAAGTTTTATTCATATTGAGACATTTGAGTTTTCTTGCTACTCTGGTTATTGACATATTAATCGTGTTTGTTTTTATCAGAGAAAAGCAGGAGAAGGCTCAGGACATCAGGAAGAACGTGAAGGACGCCGTCGTGGTAGGTCACCTGACAGGTGGAGCTCTGTCAGCCCCAAGCAGCCAATCAGAGTCAGTGTGTGTGTGTGTGTGTGTTTCAGGCCATCGTGTCAGCCATGACCTCCTTGACTCCACCCATACCTATTGGTAACCCTGGCAACCAGTTCAGAGTTGATTACATCAACAGCATCGCACCGCTGTCTGACTTTGAATACACTGAGGTAACACACACACACACACAATTCATATCTACTGTCTGTTTATCTGCAAAGGTTTTATAAATACATGTTAAAGTGTTCAGCTTCATGTCTCACCTGAAACCGGGAACTGTTCCTTTAAATCCCCAGAGACTCACAGTTGTTTGTTTTAATGATGTTAATGACATGATGTAACGAGTTATCCAGGGACTAACACACACACACACACACACACACACAGTGTCTCAGGACTCATTATCTTATCGTCTCTGAGGACGACAAAGAGACAAAACAAGCGTTTTCCTGTTTCTCTTCCCACCTCGTTCACTTCACTTGTTCTGTCAGCGCTGCAGCTGATTGGTCGACTGGATTCACTCACTTAAAGTGCTGTTACCACCGTCCAATCAGATGCTGTCACATTGTGCATTAACTTGCAAGAAAAACTTGCAACGTGTGAGATTATTCCCAGAATATAGAGATCCGTAGAAATTAAAGTTCATCTACATGGAAACAACATTAGGTCCTCTAGCGCCACCATCAGGACAAACTACATGTGTGCATCTCCTCCACTGGAGCAGACCAATCAGGATGTACACATGAGAGCTACATGGCTACCAGGACTTTAATGTGTGTGTGTGTGTGTGTGTGTGTCAGGAGTTCTTTGAGCATGCTCAGCAGCTCTGGGTGGATGACGGCATCAAGGCGTGTTTTGAACGCTCCAACGAATATCAGCTGATCGACTGCGCTCAGTAGTAAGATCACAAACACACAAAAACACACACACGACATCACACTGAAGTTTATTCATGACCCATTCGCATGTTGGCCTTACATTAACATTCTTAAAGATCGGTTTTACCATTAGGCTAATGTTAGCCTGACTTCAGGCTAGCAGTAAACCAAGTCTTTACTCTAAAACAGAATCATTTTTGTGATGACGTCCCCAAAACATACGTAATACAAGTTCACATCCCAGTGTACCCATCAGAATACTCCACTAACAATGATGGACCTATCACAGAGCCGAGGGATTGGCTGAGAGAACCTGTGATGTCACATGTAGATGCTTCGTGAACACGTGTGTTGGTGTGTTACAGTTTCCTGGACAAGTTGGACTTAGTCAGGAGGCCGGACTATACGCCCACTGACCAGGTAACAAGCCGACCAATCAGCTTGAGCTATCAGGCGTCCATGATGACTCACCTGTTGCAGAATCACAGTTTCTTCTTCTCCTGCAGGATTTGTTGCGCTGCAGAGTTTTGACTTCAGGGATAATTGAAACCAGGTTCCAGGTCGACAAGGTCAACTTCCAGTGAGTGTCTGAGGACCCCCCCCTCCACCTGCAGCCGTCAGCTGTCTCCCTGACCTGACGCCTGCTTTTCACATTCAGTCGAGATATAAGTCAAAGGTCACTTATATCTCGTAAGAACCAGCCAATCAGAGAGCTTTAACACAAATTGTGTGTTTTACAATTGTTCTGAGAAACAACTGAGATGTTTTGATTGGCAGGTCTCAGTGGCCATGCATCATGGGAACAGCAGTCTTTACACTGAATGTGTGACTGCTCTTGTACAGATGTCTTTTTGAGGACCAGTTGACTGTACAACCTGCGGAGTGAGGACATTTGGCCGGTCTTCACTTTGTGACCTCTAGTGGACTGTTTGGGGGTTACGACTTGGTTTTAGGGTTAGAATCCGGTTTAGGTTAGGGTTTGGGTTACAGCTAGGGTTAGGGTTAGGCATTTAGTTGGGATGGTTCAGGTTAGAGTAAGGGCCTAGGGAATGAGTTTCTGTACTAAGATAGAAGTACAAACACATGTGTGTGTTAGAAACGGATCCATGACCCATGTTCTGTCAGTATGTTTGATGTAGGTGGACAGAGGGACGAGCGCAGGAAGTGGATTCAGTGCTTCAACGGTGAGAAATTAGTCATTAGAACCCCAGTGAACATCTGTATGTGTGTTGCTGTGTTCACCTGTGTGATCTCTGGGTACAGATGTCACGGCCATCATCTTCGTCGCCGCCAGCAGCAGCTACAACATGGTCATCAGAGAGGACAACTCCACCAATCGACTGCGAGAGTCTCTGGACCTCTTCAGGTCCATCTGGACCAACAGGTTAAACAATGACCGCCCCTGCTCTGTGATTGGCTGGCTTTAACCCTCTCTGCTCTCTGATTGGCTGCTGTTAACCCTGTCCGCCCTGTGATTGGCTGCAGGTTTCTGAAGACCATATCCGTGATCTTGTTCCTGAACAAACAGGATGTCCTTGCTGACAAAATTCTGGCAGGAAAATCTAAACTGGAGGATTATTTCCCTGAATACACCAACTACACAGTTCCTGTTGACGGTCAGAGTTCACACAGACTTCAGTGACTGAATGTGACCTTTAACCTGAGACCTTATAAGCATCAGGATGTGAGTAACACATGATGACATCACTTCCTGTTTCCAGCTGTTCCTGATGCTGATGAAGACGCTAGAGTGGCCCGAGCAAAGTTCTTCATCAGAGATGAGTTTCTGGTAAAAACACATCAAAGCTTTTCTCACCTTATGATGAAAGATTGACTTCAACTGTTAAGTTTAAACTGACATGTCAAAACGAAATGTGTTCAAATTTAACTTATTGGGTCTAACAAGTTCAAACAGATGTGTTGAAACTAACATTTATAAAAGTTGTTGACGTGTTGGATCTAAAGCGTGACCTGTTCTCGGGCTCCTCAGCGGATCAGCTTGGCGAGCAGCGATGGGAAGCATCACTGTTATCCTCACTTCACCTGTGCAGTGGACACCGAGAACATCCGGCGCGTCTTCAACGACTGTCGTGACATCATTCAGCGCATGCACCTGAGGCAGTACGAGCTGCTCTGATTGGCTGCTGGGGGATCACATGTCTAGAGGCTGATATCTTATCAATAGTTGATCAATGCTTATAGATCCTAATATATTTATAACTTCTGTGATCCCAGACATTTAATACACAGCTGTTGACGTTTATTGATTAGGACAGACTGGAAGTATCTGAACATATATTTTGTTTCTGTGCTGATGTCTGACACAGGGGATTGTGGGTAGTGTAGTTCTGATGTTGAAGAGCAAAGATTGTTATTTACCTGCCACAGCAAGAGCGAGATGTCATAATTAGGGGGCGGGGTTAAAGACAAATCTAAATCTATTTTTTCATGTTTATTGTAATTAACTTTCCTCTGATTGGCTGTTTCCATCGCTGATGCAACTTGTAGATTTGTACGTGAAAGATGAGGTGTGTTTCATTTAAACATTAAAATCTTCTCTTTGTAGAGTTCAGTTAGGTTTGCTTTAAATTCTAAATCTTTAATTAAAACAATTTAACATTAAAGAGTTTTTATGTCAAAGTTGAATGTGTTTGTAGTCTTTTTTTTACCTTTTTTTTTACCTCATACATGATATGACTGTGCAGGTGTGTGCCCCCTTCCAATTTTTTGGCATATTTGTCATACTTAAATGATTCAGATCATCAAAAAATGTTTAATATTAGACAAAGATAACCCAAGTAAATACAAAATGCAGTTGAAAAAGTAATTGCCCCCTAAACCCAATAACTGCCCTTGGCGGCAACAACTGCATCAAGCATTTGTGATAACTGGTGATGAGTCTTTCACACCGCTGGGGGGTCATTATAGTTTTAATTCATCCACATTGTAGAGTTTTAAAGTATAAACCACTTGTTTGAGGTCATTCCACAGCATCTCAATCAGATTTAAGTCTGGACTTTGACTAGGCCACTCCAGAACCTTTTTAGCCATTCAGAGGATGACATGCTGGTGTGTTTCAGATCATTGTCTTGCTGCATAACCCACGTGCCCTTGAGCTTGAGGTCACAAACTGATGGCCAGACACTGTCCCTCAGGATTCTCTTTTAGAGAGCAGAATTCATGGCTCCATCAATTATGGCAAGTCGTCCAGGTCCTGATGCCCAGTGTCTTTCTAATCGTTGAATCATGAAAACTGACTGTAACAGAGGCAAGTGAGGCCTGCAGCTCCTCAGGTGTTGTTCTGGGTCTTTCATGACCTCCTGGATGAGTTGTCGATGAGCTATTGGAGTAATTTTGGTAGGCCGGCAACTCCTGGGAAGGTTCACCACTGTTCCAAGTCTTCTCCATATGTGGATAATGGCTCTCACCATGGTTCACTGAAGTCCCAAAGCCTTAGAAAGGGCTTCGTACCCTTTCCAGACTGAAACATGTCAATTACTTTGTTTCTCATCTGTTTTTGAATTTCTCTAGATCGAGGCATGATGGTTTTTTTTTTAGATCTTTTAGTTTACTTCACTTTGTCAGACAGCTTCTATTTAAGTGATTTATTGATTCACAGGTCTGGCAGTAATCATGCTTGGATGTGGCTAGTAAAATTGAACAGCTTTCCAAAAAATGTTGTTAATCACATTTCCTTCAGGTTTTATCCTGGGGGGCATTTACTCTTTCACACAGGGCCAGGTAGGTTTGTATAGCTTTTTTTCTCTTAATAAATGAAATCATCATTTAAAAACTGCATTTTATATTTACTCGGGTTATCTTTGTCTAATATAAAAATTGGTTTAATGATCTGAAACATTTAAGTGTGACATACGAAACCAGGAAGGGGGCAAATACTTTTTCACAGCACTGTATATATATAAGGTCTAACCTTACATACATATATATATACATACACGCGTGATGTGATTGATTAATGAGTATATATACATAATCAATATATAAACATATGTCAAGTTTTACTTTTATAGTTTTGGGGAAATGTACTGCACCAAACACACACACGTGATGTGATCGATCAGCTGATCTGATCAGTTTGAATCACCCATCACCACGAGCCCAGGTGACGTTCAGGTAAGCGCGTGAACTGTGAGGCCGTCATGGCAGGAGAGAATGCGCATGCGTGTGAGGTGATGCGCCGTCGCGTTCAGAGGATGCTTGGCGCGCTGCCTGCGTGCTCCTGCAGTGTGTGCGTGCTGGCGCAAAGCGCGGCCTTAGCTCGGTGCTCGTCCTCATCAACAACAACAACAACAACCGGACCAAGTGTTTCCCGGCTCCCGGTGCTCGAACCCCCAGGAGGACGCGCACGGCCCGGGCCTGTGTGACGGTAAGAGCCGCTCCCGGTGCCGCGCTCGGCTTCTGTCCTCGCTCCGGCGTCGTTTCCGCGGGATGTCTGCGCGCTCTCGAGCCGTTCATGGCCGCTCGAGCCCCGAGTCGCCGCGGCTGCTCGCGTGCTTGTGAGTCGGGGCCGGGGACGGCGGGGCACGCGGCCGGTCCCCCGCCGGTGATGGTGCGTGACGGTGTAACGGGAACACACCGTTAACAGACGGTTACCGGAGAAACGCCATCTTGTGTGAGCGCGGAGCGGCGGGCCGGACTGTCCGCCATTTACTGAGCGTTTCACACACCGAATCCCGGGGAACACACCGACTGACGGACCCCGGGTCTGAGCCGGCGCACACCGGGCAGCTGGGTCGAATCCCCCCGGTACCGGGGAGGAAGTTAATCGTTCAATCCGACTGTTAGCTACAGGCTAACGTTAGCCTGACCGGTGAAGTCAGCTGCTTTACACCGGACATGATGACGTTGTATTCGCGGTAGCCTCGCAGCTGTTAGCCCGTTAGCTTAGCAACAAGTTTCACAATAAAACACGTTCGTTTCCTGCGCATGAATTTAAAAGGAACGTAAATAAATCTTTGTGAATGCGAACCTAACAAGTCCACAGTCCTGCTCCGCTAAAGGCATCGGAGCGTGTGTACGCGCCCATGTGCGCGTGTCCGCTGTAGTAGATCAACATGAACTATTGGTGTGAAGCTGCGGGGGGGGCATGACGTGAGACACGATGAAATGATATCACCTTCTCGGGATGACGTCATAAACAATATATCAGATTATGTATAATCTGATGTTTTTCAGTTTCCTTCAGTATCTGAGTCAGTGTAAACAGGAAGTGATCACAGTCACCTGCTTTTATTTTTTGAAAGAACAGGAAGTGATCACAGTGAGCTGCTTTTACTTTGAAAGTAAACAGATACAGGAAAATAAAGCGTTCACAGAAGTGTGTGTTCTGATGGTTTACCGAGGTCACATGGTTCTGTGAACTTCCTGTTGGACAGATGACGGAGACGGTGAAGTACGTGGACGACGAGCACAGGAGCATCTTCCTGAAGCTGCTGAACGAGCAGCGGCTGGAGGGCGAGCACTGTGACATCGCCGTGGTGGTCGAAGACGTCAAGTTCCGTGCTCACCGCTGTGTCCTCGCCGCCTGCTCCAACTACTTCAAAAAACTCTTCAAGAAACATGAGGTTCAAAACAGCACATGTTAACACAAAGCAACAGATACACAGACACACAAGAATGATTCACACCTTTCTGAATACTTCCATTCTTCTGTTGGTGTCAGGTGGACAACTCCTCTGTGATTGAGATCGACTTCATCCGCTCCGACATCTTTGAGGAGGTGCTGAACTACATGTACACGGCAAAGATCTCCGTCAGGAAGAGAGACGTTAACCTGATGATGTCATCAGGACAAATCCTGGGCATCCGCTTCCTCGACAAGCTGTGCTCGCAGGTAACACAAACACACACACACACACACAACTAACATCCCTCCTCACTAACCACAAACCTGACGATGCATTTCCGTGTCCTCAGAAACGAGACGTGTCCTCAGAAGACAAAGACAAGTTTCCATACGACATCGTGAAGATGGCTCTGCCGCCGGAGGCTCAGCTGGCTGCGGAGGCTGACGTACGATCTGATCCTCATTCACCAGATTCACTCAGGATTCATCATCTGTCTCCTTCAACCTGTCACTGTGCTTTCCTTCAGGTCCTCGGGGAGCACGACGACACGCCCACCGCCGATGACCTCGCTGAGGCATCAGCCAATCAGGAGTTGGATAAGTCTCCCAGTGCAGCGCTACGTGTCCAGGAAGCAATCCTGAAGGAACTGACCAATGATGATGTACACAAGGTACCACACACACATGCACACAGTTCTGTCAACAGTCGCCCTGTTGTGTGCGTGGTCGTGTTGTCGATACCAAAATGTTTGTTTCAAATCCCACATCATGAATTTGAATACAATGCTCCAGACTTCTGTCGTATAAGAATGATAGTGATAAAGTTCTTCGTAGCAGAATATACAGAGAAGTTTCATGTTAATCTGACCAATATGTCACAAATACAGGCACGCTACTCCTTTCAAAATAAAGGTTGATTGAATCCATTCATTAAGTTTTTTAAGTTTTATTGTGAAATATTTGCAACACTAGTCCATACTTGAACCTAGCATGAAACAGGAAACATGTTTTATGTCAAGTGAGACACCATGTTTGACAACATCTAAAAGTGTAAACAAACATGAACGGGTATCCAGCACCTGTGACCTTTTGACCTCCAGGTTACGTGTTATGACCAGGATGTGGTGACAGACATGGAGGCTGAGCCTAAAGAGCTGGGGGCGGAGCATCACGCCACCCAGACGCTGACATTTGCTGACAGTATGGGCGAGGTGAAGGACGAGCAGCCGCCTGGTTGGTCCACAGCGACCACCGACATGAAGTTTGAATATTTGTTGTATGGACACAGAGAACAACTTGCCTGTCAGGTGTGTGGGAAGAGCTTCCTGGACGAAAGCCGCCTGAGGTATGTGACACACACACACACACACACACACACACACACACACACACACACACACACTTCAGAGTTTTCAGTCCTACGAAGCTCGTTCACTTGTCATCAGGTAAATCACCACGCTAACTTACGCTGAGCAGCTGACCTGCTCCAGGTTCAGTTGGAGATAAGAGATCAAACAGTCTGAAGCTCCGCCCACTGACCAACCCTTCCTTTGAACCATGACATCATGTTCTTAGAGGATCTGAGGAGCTGGTGTGGTACGAGTCTCTGAGGAGGACCAGGGTCTTCAGAGACCCACAAGATCCTCTGAGCTCCTCTGAAAGATCTAGATTCTCCTCAGAGGATGAACCTCAGTCAGCTGCTGGAGCCCAACAGAACCAGCCTGACCAGTAAAGTGCTCCCAGTGCCACAAACTGCAGCTGCCTCACTTAATGATACTGATGCACTGGGAGTGTTAGTGGAGGAGAACCTCACATACTTTACTACTTTGATCCTTGAAGTATTTTCAATCCTGTGAAATGTGTGTGTGTGTGTGTGTGTGTTTTTGTAGGAAACACGAGAAGCTTCACTCGGCCGAGCGTCCGTTTGCGTGTGAGATCTGCACCAAAGCTTTCACCACACACGCTCACCTGAAAGGTACAAACACACCTGAGCTCCGGTCCGATCACCTGACTCTGACATCATCACACACTGTTTCATATGCCACTCAGGTAGGGTCACCTGGTTACTATGGTTACACAGGTGTGGTCCCTGTGTACATGATGTTGTGAGAGAGTTGTGTGTTGATGAAATCAGGTGATGTATTTCTAATGTTGACCTGAAGAAGCTCCGCCCTCACCTGTCTCACCTTTGTGATCCAGAACACCTGAAGATCCACACGGGGTTCAAACCATATCGGTGTGACGTTTGTGGAAAATCGTTCATCAGAGCGCCGGACCTTAAAAAACATGAACGAGTTCACAGCAACGAGAGACCATTCGCCTGCCAGATG
Organism: Platichthys stellatus; assembly: GCA_016801935.1. Taxonomy (NCBI): domain Eukaryota; kingdom Metazoa; phylum Chordata; class Actinopteri; order Pleuronectiformes; family Pleuronectidae; genus Platichthys; species Platichthys stellatus. Next base: position 744,150 of record JAFBJV010031611.1, on the reverse strand, counting down.
TGTGACAAGGTTAGTTCACGCCTGTCTGTCTCTCACCTGTCTCACCTGTCTGTCTGTCACTCAGCTGTCTCATCTGTCTGTCTGTCACTCAGCTGTCTAACCTGTCTGTCTGTCACTCAGCTGTCTAACCTGTCTGTCTGTCACTCAGCTGTCTCATCTGTCTGTCTGTCACTCAGCTGTCTCATCTGTCTGTCTGTCACTCACCTGTCTCACCTGTCTGTCTCTCAGCTGTCTCACCTGTCTGTCACTCAGCTGTCTAACCTGTCTGTCTCTCACCTGTCTCAGCTGTCTCACCTGTCTGTCTGTCACTCAGCTGTCTCACCTGTCTGTCTGCAGGCGTTTAAACACAAGTCTCACCTGAAGGATCACGAGAGGAGACACAGAGGAGAGAAACCATTTGTCTGTCCGTCCTGCACCAAGGCCTTCGCCAAGGTAAAGCTAATACTACAGTTAGAGTACTGTTACTACTGCTACTCCGAGTACTCCTGTCCCTTGTGTACTCAGGATCACTTTGTATTTCAGGCCTCAGATCTGAAGCGTCATGAAAACAACATGCACAGTGAGAGAAAGCAGCTGAATCCACTGCAGAGCGACACAGAGACACTGCAGGCCGCCGCCATGGCTGCAGAGGAGCAACATCTGGACAGCATCAGCTGATCCAAACATCTGGACAGCATCAGCTGGTCCAAAACTTCTGGATAGCGTCAGCTGATCCAAAACATCTGGACAACGTCAGCCGATCCCAAACATCTGGACAGCGTCAGCCGATCCAAAACATCTGGACAGCGTCAGCCGATCCAAAACATCTGGATAGCGTCAGCCGATCCAAAACATCTGGATAGCGTCAGCCGATCTAAAACATCTGGACAGCGTCAGCCGATCCAAAACATCTGGATAGCGTCAGCCGATCCAAAACATCTGGATAGCGTCAGCCGATCTAAAACATCTGGACAGCGTCAGCCGATCCCAAACATCTGGACAGCGTCAGCCGATCCAAACATCTGGTGGACTCCAGCTGTTGATGACATCATCATTCAAACACTTTCTCTGTATCTTATGTTCATTTTTAACAGAGACCTTTTATGACGTTCTGTTTGTGTTGAAGTCGTTTCCTCGTGTGCGACAGTAAACATGTATGACCTCAGTAGTCATGTGATCCATGGCTTCATGTACGATCTCACATTGTTTTTACACGTGAAACCAAACTGTACAGAAATCAGCTGATTTTCAAGCTGTTGGTTTGTGTTGTATAAAACCGTTGCTCTGTTCAGTTTCATGAGCGGAGCCGCTGTTAGAACACGTCTGTTTATTTCATCACGATAAACTACAGGTGCCCAGAGTGGACACATGAACTGAACTTTTTACACGGTTCCACTGAAAATAAACCTTTTCATTCAGATCTTCTGTAACTTGGACATTTTCACATTCTCCACACGTTTGCAGCTCATTCTTTGACTTCATGTGCAGTCTGATGTATACCGTGTTCCGTCACGCTGATAAGAGTCGGTGGTCAGAACCATTGACCAGCAGGAGGAGAACAGAACACCATCAACAGATCTGGTTTTTAATATGAACAAGTCTTCAGATTTTATCAACAAAAAAAGATGAAACGAGAAGGAGAAGATTAATAAAAACATTTATTTTTCTCGAACGTTTTATAAAACAAGTGAAACTTTCAGTCAAACATTTGCTTGACAGGATGTGAGACAGTTGTCAACGAGTTGTTTGAGATGTTGGTGCGACAGGTGGTAAGGCACGTTGTGAAACAGGATCAAGGTTGGAAGAGGTGATGAGACAGGTTGGACCAGTTTTGGGATAGGTCTGATGATTCTAGGTCGGTAGTGAGACAAATGTCTGAATCAGGGTTTGATCAGCCAATCACAGTGAGGATTCACTCTGTAAACATCCAACAGGACGCAGTCTGGGTGGAGGCGACGTTCACCTGGAGACAGACAGGTGTAGATATTCAGATTTACATGTGGAGCAGGTGAGTTTATTTTGATGATGTCAAAACCAGACTCACAGATGTTTCCTCCGACCTCATACAGACACTGAACTGGACTGATGGTCGAGAGAGCGAGACAGAGAGAGAGAGACAGAATCAATGGAAGCTTTATAAATGTTTTTTTAAATTGTGGCTCAGAGAACCTCCACCTGGACGGAGGAGGGATGCAGGAGGGCTGTGTCTCCTCCGGGACACGAGAGACAGATGGACAAGATTGTTTGTTTTGATAAATGTTTTCTCCTGTTTTAAAGAATAAAAGGATTCTAAAAAGCAACTGGTTTGTCTCTGGCTGTTGAGGTGAGACTCCGGTGGCGCCCCAGGCCGATCTGGTGCAGGTGGAGGGGCCCACAGTGGGGTCTTTGTGTGTGTGTGTGTGTGTGTTACCTGTTCTCACACTCGTAGCGAGCAGTGACGTCTTTGGCTCTAGTTTGTCCATCAAGTTGTACCGCCATGGAAACCTTGGTGTGTGAGGGGGCATGAACCCTGATCACACCTTCACACAGCTCCGCCACCTGCACACACACGTGATGTCACTGATGATGTCAGAGCACAAACTGTCCCACGGGTCTGTGTCTCACCTGGTTCTTGTCGTTCTTCCTCCTCAGAAGTCGTTTTGTTGTCCTGGTGAGGCCGAACTGTTTCTGATTGGCTGCCTGGTTCATCTGTCTCACCTGAGACAACAGGAACCTCGGTACCTAGTGCAGAAAACAGGAAGTGATGTCACAGCCAGGTGAGAGAGTGGTGTTGAGGAGACTGTCCTGAGACGTACGGTCCACAGCAGATCCTGGTGTGTGATCATCAGTCGAATCAGACGAGCCCCCCCCACCGCCTCTTCCATCTCATCCCGTTGCTTAGCAATGGACTGCTTGTTGCCACGGTGACGGCAGGAGAACAGGTTGGGTGCCATTACCATGGAGACGTTCCACAGAGACATTCGGTTCTGGTCCTGATGAGAGACGACCTCACGCAGGAAGACGAGCAGGGCCTGGAGACATGGACACGTGTCAGATGTGTCTATGGGACAGAAACTGATCTGTGTGTGTCTGTGTGTGTCTGTGTGTGTGTGTGTGTGTGTGTGTGTGTGTTTACTCTGAGCGTTTCTCTGTTCACTTCAGGAAGCAACAACGACAAGAGATGAAGAGCCTGAACCTGATGAAGCACCGAGGAGATCCCTACACACACAAACACACAGATACACACAAGTTAGATTGTTAACACCATCATCGCCATTGTGTGTGTGTGTGTGTGTGTGTGTGTGTGTGTGTACCCAGCACAGAGTGGAAGGTGGACAGGTGTGTGTGTGTGTGTGTGTGTGTGTACCCAGCACAGAGTGGAAGGTGGACAGGTGTGTGTGTGTGTGTGTGTGTGTGTGTGTGTGTGTGTGTGTGTGTACCCAGCACAGAGTGGAAGGTGGACAGGTGTGTGTGCGTCAGCAGAGGTGTCGGCAGCTCTCTGATGAAAAGCTTCAATAAACCTGCAGCTTCCACCTGTCTCACTGACGACCAGTCGATGTCTCCACCACACCTGTCTAACTCTCCACGCAGGTACTGCAGACAGACAGACAGGAAGATGACCTTCAGAATAAAAGCACTGATAGTATAGATGCTTGATGAGTGTTACCTTGAGTCGAGCGACTGATCCAGGAACTCTGAGGATTCCCTCAGTCTCCACACTCTGCTCTAAAATACACAACAACTACACACACGCACACACGCACACACACACAGACATAGTTAGATCCCTCAGTTCATATTAACGCTCTAACAGTTTATCCTCATGAAGTTGTTCACACTAAAACTGTGTTTATCCAACCTCAGATAAACACAGCTCAACTGTTAGCCTAGCACAAAGCTAATGTCAAATGTCATCTGATACAACATGGACAGACAGAGAGACAGGTACAGACAGACAGGCTCTTCACCTTTTGGTAGACGATGGGAACTTTGACCCCGGGAAACTTCTTCCTGTCGTTCTCCAACAGAGAGTTCAGAGGAACGCCGAACACGCCGCTGTCTGATGGACAGACAGGTGAGGGACAGACAGGTGAGGGACAGACAGGTGAGGGACAGACAGGTGAGAGACAGACAGGTGAGGGACAGACAGGTGAGGGACAGACAGGTGAGGGACAGACGGGTGAGAGACAGACAGGTGGACAGGTCTCAGTAAAGCGATTAAATCAGTTTTGCTGATTGTGTTTTTAAGTGATTCATTATTCTTAATTAGTTGTTCAATGGAAATTGTTCATCATTTACTTTTCACAGGGAACTTCAGGTCTGAGAACATGACCCCTGACCCTAAGCTCTGACCTCAGTTGAACCAATGAGCCCTTCAATGTTCTGCCTGTTTCCGGTCAACCGTTCACACTGGAAAGTACAAATGAAACGCACCCTGGTTCCAGCGGCGTGGAGGGCGGGTGTGTTTGGTTTGGACACCCAGAGCGAGCAGAAAGGTGGAGAGCTCAATGTGAGAGATGAAACCAAGCTGAGTGAGGTCACATGACGACAGGTCATCTGCATAGGTGAGACCCTGAGAGGGTGAGACAGGTACGAACTACACACAGACACAAAGGATTATACATATTGAATGTGACATCACAGCCTGACTATGACATCATTATAACATCGTCATCAATAATCAGAAGAACCACATTCTGCAGAGCTTCATGTAGAATCTTGATGTTTCAGTTTCAGGGTGATTCAGTGACATTTATCTGTTCATCACTGAGTCAACTGCAAACAGGAAGTGATCATATTGGATTCAGCTGCTTTTATTTTGAAAGTGTGCCTCAATAGGAACAGATAAAGGATTAAAAATCCTACCTTCTGTTTACCATATATAACAAGAAACAGGAAGTCAGACAGGAAGTCAGACAGGAAGTCAGACAGGAAGTCAGACAGGAAGTCAGACCTGGGTTCAGAACCTACCGGCACATCACAGCTGTCATCTCCATGGAAACGTAGACAGTCCCAACAAGCCCCACCCTGTTTGTGCTCAGCCACACCTTCTGAGTACGGACAATCCCGCAGCATCCAATCAGGTTGTCTTGTCTGAGTGACAGGCATAGGAGGGGAGGGGCTTCGGGGTAGAGAGTGTGATGGCGACGACAGATCTTCCGAAGGACGCTCGTTGAAAAGACACATAGGGACAGACGGTCGAACTGTGAGAGACACACAGGTTAGAGAGAGTCAGGTCAAAGCAAGTCATGGGAGAGACAGACGGGTGAGAGACAGACAGTCCGTTGAGAGACAGACGGGTGAGGGACAGACAAAGTGAGAGACAGACAAGTGAGAGACAGACAGTCCGTTGAGAGACAGACGGGTGAGGGACAGACAGTCCGTTGAGAGACAGACAAGTGAGAGACAGACAGTCCGTTGAGAGACAGACAAGTGAGAGACAGACAGGTGAGAGACAGACAGGTGAGAGACAGACAGTCCGTTGAGAGACAGACGGGTGAGGAACAGACAAGTGAGAGACAGACAGGTGAGAGATAAACAGTCCTGGAGAGACAGATGGGTGAGGGACAGACAGTTGACAGACAGACAGGTACCTCTGTGGGTGTGGCGACGGATGGTTTTGGTGGTCCTGTGGTATCGACCCGGTGATGACCCGGAGCGGTTAGAGGGAGGGGAGGGGCTTCTGTCTGCTAAATCAGCCTGAAAAAGTAAACGCTGAGTCATGACTCACTGCTCGACAACTCCCAGAATCCTTAGCAGCATTTGTCACAGATACAGTTGATGATGCGGTGATGAAGTTTCCCTCAGAACTCGAGGTCTGATTGGTCCATCGAATCTGTTCTTTAATATGACATCATCACTGCTGCTTGTCTGAGCGCCCCCTGGTGAAGCTTTGTGATTCATACTTTTATCAAACCTCTTCAGAAGCTGATTGGCGAATGTCTGATGTATCGTGGTTACCTCAGGTGTGACATCACAGATGTCTGATTTCAACTAAGGTGTTTATAATTAGCTCACCTGAGTGAAGACGTCTCGGACATCTCTGATTGGCTGCTTGTTTCTCTTCCTCAGCGTCTCGTTGTAGTTGTCCAGCCTCCTCCTCACAGTTGAGGCTTGTTGGCGGGTCAACGTAGACAGAAGGGCCTCAGCTGGCGCCGCCATCTTCTCCTCGGACGAGGCCGTGACCAGGGAGGATAACCCCGCCTCTGTCAGCCAGCTCTCGTCTAGCTCCGCCTCTGCAGGTGGATAGAGAGACAGGTGGAGGTGAGACAGAACATGTACCTGTCTCTCTGCAGTTGGCTTCACTTACCGTCCAAACTCTTCCTCTCATCCTCTTCATCTTCATCTTCATCTTCATCCTCGCCCTCCTCCTCTTCCTCGATGCTCTGGACCTCCCTCCAGTACGTTTCCAAGGCAACACGTCGGGAGGCGGAGGTCCCTGTGTGGGGGGGTGGAGGTGGGGAGGAGGAGGAGGGGAGAGAGGTGGAGGATGGAGACGACAACATCCTGTAGAGACAGATCAGACAGCCAATCAGAGTATGAGACTAATTAAAATGAGCCTGTCAGCCAATCAGAGCTGAATACAGATGTATGTGAACAGAGATTGGCTGTTGTCGGTTAACTGATGTTACAGGAAGTAGAAAGTCTTTGACTGGACCCAGATCAGTCAGACCGAGTTCATCTTGACCTCTCGGACACCATCACTGACGTTATGGCTTCATGACGTGACACCAGATCTAAATGTCTCTGATTCAAAATGTCTCTTCTGTTCGTTTGTGGTTTAGTGTCAGATTTGATTTATCGTCCTGAGCTCAGATTGAATATTGATGATGTGAGAGGAAGTAAACGTCTACACAGTATTGATCTGTGTGTGTGTGTGTGTGAGTGTGTGTGTGTGTGTGTGAGTGAATCTGAGTGTGAGTGATTGTTGTGTGTGTGTGTGAGTGTGAGAGAGTGTGTGTGTGGTTGGGTGTGTGTGTGAGAGAGAGGGTTTAAGACAAGCGCCGCTGCCAAAGGAGCCAACAAGCAAGTCATGTTTTAAAAAGTCTTAATCTTTATGCTGCCTCATTTTGTGTGTGAGAGTGTTTGTGTGTTAGTGTGTGGGTGTGAGTGTGTGTGTGAGTGATGGGGGAACCTTGGTCTAATGGTTCTGGTTCCCAGGGGAGGATAGAGTGGGGTACCCAGGCTAATGCTAGCTGCTGCTCTGGGTCCATTAGGAGGAAATGGATGCAGTGTTTTCACTCAGGTCCTCAGACACAGACCTGGTCTTTCCTCCTGAAGAGACGTTCAAACACAGAAACACTTGGATACACTGGTACAGTAATAATGAAGAATCAGGTTCACTGTGTCTGTGTGTCACCTCCAATCAATCAACGAGTAAATCAATCAACAAACTAATCAAGTGACAGAACAACAACTTGATTTGAGGTAAAACTTTGATTTTTTTTCAGACAAATGGTCTCATGTAGAGAAGAAGACCAGGACCTGGACCTGGACCTGGACCTGGACCTGGTCCAGATTCCTTCAACACACCAGATAATCAACCTGATCTGACTCCAGGCTGAGTCTGAATCTACTGCTCTGTACCACTCAGTCTCTTCAGTAGCAATATGTTATCTATATGTTATCTATGTGTTATCTATATGTTATCTATGTGTTATCTATATGTTATCTATGTGTTATCTATGTGTTATGTATGTTATTTATGTGTTATCTATGTGTATGTCTATATCAGTATGTGATCAGTGATCAGAAATAAAGAGAAACAAACTCACCCTCTCTTCTCTCATCCGACAGCTGATGTGAGTGGGGACAGGAGGGAGGAGGGGAGGGGCCACGGAGAGATAGGAGGAGTTTAGATGTTCTGATCATCGACCAGATGCAGTTAGCTTAGCCGCTAGCTTAGCACAAAGACAAGGAAAAGGGGACATCTATGAGCTTAGCAGAAAGATTAGGAGCAGATAGAGCTGTTAGCTTAGCTTAGCACAAAGAGTAGGAAAAGGGGATAACTATTAGCTTAGCAGAAAGACTAGGAGCAGATAGAGCTGTTAGCTTAGCTTAGCACAAAGACAAGGAAAAGGGGACATCTATGAGCTTAGCAGAAAGACTAGGAGCAGATAGAGCTGTTAGCTTAGCTTAGCACAAAGAGTAGGAAAAGGGGACAACTATGAGCTTAGCAGAAAGACTAGGAGCAGATAGAGCTGTTAGCTTAGCTTAGCACAAAGACTAAGAAAAGGGGACATCTATGAGCTTAGCAGAAAGACTAGGAGCAGATAGAGCTGTTAGCTTAGCTTAGCACAAAGA
>JAFBJV010031611.1:709492-724493 GCA_016801935.1 Platichthys stellatus | reverse complement strand
GGTTCCCGCCCCCCCCCCCCCCCCCCACTACTCACACAGGAAGTGTCCTGGTCCCGTTCAGCAGCTCGATCAGCTCCAGGCGAGTCTCATTGTCCAGGTAAGTCACATGTTTACCTGATGCGAGCTCCACCTTTGCTCCCAGACTCAGGTTCCTGTTTACAAAAAGCTTTATTCAGCTGGTGAACGCTGTTCAGGTCATCAGGTAGGAGTCGGTATCCATGTTGGATTCTTGATCATGAGAACAAACCTCTGAATGGTCCAGGACAGGGTGATGGGGAAGTGGTGGAGGTTGAGCACCTGGCTCAGGTACTGTCTGCTGGGCGGACTGATGGTCCACAGCGAGTTACTGCTGCCCTGCAGCTCCGCCACCGTCACGTCCTCACGTGTGTACGCCTCCAGGAACTGCAAGGCACTCTGGGAAACACACGCCACAGAGTCACTGCAAGAGTGTAACTAGGAGTAGTGGTAGAAAACTGCTAATACTACTGTAAACACTGCTAATGCTACTGTAAACACTGCTAATGCTACTGCTAATAGTTAACTGCTCATTTATGCCCTACGTACCTTCTGGAAGTAGAAATGCAGTGATGGTCGGGTCGTCTGAGACACATTCAATTTCGTACACACAAAGGAAGCATAAATTAGACTTAGTAGTTTGAAGGAGAACTTACGGGGGTGTAACTGTAGGAGCTGACGAAAGAGCTGAAGTCCTCCTGAGTCAGATCCCTGAGCTGGTTCTGCTGAGCGCTCATGGTGAAGATGGGCTGCAAACAACAACACAACACTGGTCATAGTGCTGCTCATCCAGTCACACAGGTGAGGCGGGACCGGTGCTTCTACCTGGAAGCCTCCGAGCGTGATGGTCAGAGAGATGTCGAGCGGCCGGTTCACGACTCCAGCCACGGACTTGATGAGCGACATGAAGAGCAGCGGGAACCACACGATGCAGATGAGCAGGAGCACGATGAGGCCGCCCATCCCGTACTTCACCACCCGCTTCTTCTTCTGGCCCCGGGGCTGAGGGTACCTCTGTGGACACAACACACTTCATACACTGCTACACACTCACACACACACACAACACACTTCATACACTGCTACACACACACACACATGATAACTGCTACACACACACACACACACACACACACAACACACTTCATACACTGCTACACACTCACACACATGATACACTGCTACACACACACACACACACACACACACACAGACAGACTTCATACACTGCTACACACACACACACACACACAACACACTTCATACACTGCTACACACTCACACACACACACACACAACACACTTCATACACTGCTACACACTCACACTCATGATAACTGCTACACACACACACACAACACACTTCATACACTGCTACACACTCACACACATGATAACTGCTACACACACACACACAACACACTTCATACACTGCTACACACTCACAACACACATGATAACTGCTACACGCACACACTTAATACACTGCTACACACTCACAACACACATGATAACTGCTACACGCACACACTTCATACACTGCTACACACTCAACACACATGATAACTGCTACACACACACACACACACACACACACAGACAGACTTCATACACTGCTACACACACACACACACACACTTCATACCCTGCTCGAACACACACACATGATACACAGACAGACTTCATACACTGCTACACACTCACAACACACATGATAACTGCTACACACACACACACACACACACACACACAGACTTCATACACTGCTACACACACACACACACACACACTTCATACCCTGCTACACACTCACACACACATGATACACTGCTACACACACACACACATGATACACTGCTACACTCACACACACTTCATACCCTGCTACACACACACAGACACAGACTTCATACCCTGCTACACACACACACACACACACACACACACACACACACACACACAGGCACCTTCTCTGACTCCCTCCAGCACTTTAAGACGAAGCAGTGGGCGTAGACGTCCTCCACACAGATCCATGAGGACAGAGACAGAGTGGTGTCCGTCCAGACCCAGTCCATCACCGCCCTCAGCTCGGTCAGGAAGGGAACCATACGGAACCTGGAGACAGAACCAGGCACAGAGCTAGCTACATGCTTCTCAGGTCGTTGTGCTAAGCTAGGCTGACGGGCTCCAGGGCCGGGGCAGGACTCACCCCTGGAACAGGAACAGGTTGAGGTAGTTGTGACTCTTTGTCAGGAAGTTTCCCAGAACTCGTGTTGGGTAACCAGATCGAATCTGATAGGCCGACAGACCAAAGTACACGCACTTCACAAAGTACCAGAGCTGAGCCACCAGGTTCTGATTGAAGCGTCTGGAGACGAGAACAGAAACAACATGGACCTTCACGTGTGTTTGTGAGACGGAGGCTGAGTTACCTTAAATACACTTCAGACCAACCACTCACTTTCAACCTGGTTCAACTTGACTTATCTATCAACTCAGTTTAACCTTAGCTCTGTTGTTGACTAGTCTCAGGGATGGGTTAGTTACCTCTCGGTGACAGTCGGCAGGATGAAGAACATCCAGAAGTGGATCCCAAAAACCAGAATCACCTGAAACACCAACTTCCCCAAAACTGTCTTCCTCAAATACAGAGCCCTGTCTATCACCATGGTCCCTGCAGACAGACGAGAGACAGTGAGACAGATCAGCAGTGAGACACACAGATGAACAGACACACAGGTGAGACAGCAAGACAGTGGACATACCAAACTGGATCAACACCATCACCAAGAAAGCTTCAGGAACCTGATCTTCTGAGAGGGAGGAAGTGATGTCAGCAGCCGCCGAGTGCTTCTACGAATCATTAGAATAAAACTGAGTAAAGTTTCAGCTCAGATTGAAATATTCATAAACATGTTTAATGAAACCAACTTTACTCCAAAAGCCCAGAAGCCAAAGACGATGATGATGAAGTCGACGGTGTCTGCGAGGAACATGAGGACATAGACGTCGGTGACGGCGCTGTACTCTGGTTGGACGAGAGCTCTGAAGAACTGACCGACCGGACGGTAGGCTGACAGACACCTGAGAGAGAGAGAGAGAGGGATGGTGCTGAGTGTTCTGTCAACAGGAAACAGAGGCAGTTAACGGCAGAGCTAGCATACCTGCTAACAGAGACCTCCTGGACTCGGATGGAAACCTCTCGGAGTTTCAGCAGCAGCAGATCCAACCTGCTGAGCTGCTGAGGTCTGGAACTCACACTGCCTGAAACACAGCAACGCATTTTCATTCTCTACACATTTTAAAGCACATTTTCAAACTCACTTAAGCTCTTTCATTAACTGTGAATAATAAGAAATTGTCTTAGTGGCCCCACGGCATTTTTCGTTTTACTTCCAGATATTTCCAACAGGGTCAGCGCTTTGGTTTCATCTTCGAGTCACAGATTCTTCTGATGTATAGAAATGATCCACTCATCGTATCAGACCGATCCTGAGACGGGAGGGACGTTGGGCTGCTGATGATGAACGTTAGCGTCTGGAACCAGAATCTTCAAATGTCTGAAATCTGACCGTTTCAGATTCAGACTCTGTCCTGAAACGTTCATTTGTTATTGTTGTTTTTAGGTGTGTTTGATTCTACCTGCAGGAGAGCGCAGCTGGGTGGAGCTGGAGCGCGTTCGGCCCCGGCCTCGCCGTCGGAGTGTGTTGGCGAGGTCGACCCGGTCGCCGGAGGAGGAGTCAGCAGAGGCCGTCTGGTTGTTGAGCTGACGGAGGGGGTCGGCCTCCATGCTAATGGTCTGATCCCAGAGGCCATGGCACTGTGGAGGAGGAGCCAGCGGTTATCATTCAGAGTTCTTTACCTGGAGTTCAGTTCTGTGGTGGAGTCACTTTACCTTGAGTGTGGCTCTGTGGTAGAACAACGTGAGCAGCTGCAGCAGGTCGTACAGGACGTAGCCTTCCTTCTTCTCCACTCCCAGGATGTTGGGGGGGTGAAACGGTTTGGATCGGTCCACCTCCAGCTTCTGGTTAAATGGGAAGAAACCGAACTGGAAGAAATACTTGATGACGATGGTAACCTGAGGACACAGACACACAGGCAGATATACAGTAGAACCAGTTTTATATATTTATAAACTATTAATATTCAAAAGATAAAGAAATAAAGAATAAAAACAAACCTCAGTGTAGATGATGGCCGTCATCCAGAAGGTCTTACTGGGGCGAGGGACGGACAGCATCGCCCAGAGAAACACCAGAACCGGGAGAACCAATGTCAGACAGCTGGCAGACACCATGTGGTTCAGAACGATGACCAGGTAACACACAGTCTCCGACCTGCCGGTGAGTGGAACCAGGTTTACACTGAGGAACTCATCGAGCTTCTGATAACCTGCTTGTTTCAGTGTTAAGAGATGGAAGGTTGACCTGGCTGCCAGGATGTTGTAGAGGGCGTAGCACAGCTGGAGCAGCTGAGGCTGCGTTCCATAGAACTGGTCTGAGGCCTCCAGCTCGTCATCATAGAAGGTCCTGAAACACAGACACAGTGCTGAGCTCCAGCAGGTGTCGGGGGGGGGGATCTGTGGACTCACCTGTCCTCACCTGTTCCTCAGCAGCTCGCTCGCGGTCAGCTCCTGAGTTCGAGATGTCAGCGGACAGGAAGTGGAGGCCGAGTCAAACAGAAGGTCGTTGGTTTCACTGGGAGTCAGCAGCCACTTCCTAAATCCTGACTCCGCCTCCCCTCTCCTCCTCCTCTGTCCACCCCCCCTCGTCTCCCTCACTTCCTCCTCGTGGAGGTCGAGCCCGATTGCGAGGCTGTAGGAGGGGGGGAGGAGGAGGGAGGAGGTGCTAGTGAAGGTGTGTGTTGGCCGCGTGTCAACAGGAAGTGGCTGGTTCCAATCTTCACAGCTGTTCAAACAGAGAGAGGCACATGATGAACAGGTTGCTAACTGAGTCGTGCTAAGCTAACCTCCCACAGAATCCTAACACGGGATCAATATCTCATTATGAATATGAGTTCCTGATGTCGCTGCAGCAGCCCACCTGTATGTGTGACTGATCTCTCCTTCCTCTGACGATAAGGACGCCAGAGACTGGACCCTCTCCATCCTGGACAGTTTGGGTCGGGATCTTTGGCTGGTTTTAGCCTCTATGCATTCTGGGACATCTTCTCCTGGTTCATTATGACCATCTGCTTCTGGTTCTGTTTCCGGTGGACTAACTGTGGTCTGCAGTCCACCTGGGTCCTCCTCCTCGGATCCAGTTTCAGGATGCGGGTCTGAACCGATTGATCCGAGTCCTGGTTTGTGTTCAGAATGTGAATCGTCCTCATCGTCTGAGTCTGTTTTGAGTTTCTCTTCTTTCTCGTTGCTTGTTTGACCTCCAGCTTCTTCTTCATCTGTATCAGGACGTCCTCCCTCTTCTTCTCCTCCCCCCTCTCTTCCTCTCACTGTTGCATCATGGGAACTGGAGTCCAGACCCGACTCTCTTGATGTTTTCATCATCTGCTCTTCGTAGTAAACGGTGATTGCCTCCCTCGTGGGCAAGTTACCCTGATCAACCAAACAGATAAGAGGGAGAATAAACAGGAAGCAGGTCCTCCATCTTTGTTGTAGTTCACAGCTCTGTGTAGTTCACAGTGTGTACCTGTTTGGCCTGTTGTGTTAGCATGCAGTGCTCTATGCGGAGGACGGTGGAGATGTCAACGTGTTCCTGACACAAACCGCTGAGCCAGGCAGTCAGGGAGTCCAGCAGAGCCGACAGCAGAACCCAACAGAAGCGCAGTGTGTTGGAGACTCGATGCAGCACCGTGTCTGAAACACATCAGCTCAGCGTTCACCGTGGACCGACATGTTTACTGAGACAGTTTGAGGAAACTTCAGGTGAATATAACATCTGCTACCTGAACCCTCCTCTTTCTCCTCCTCCTCTTCACCATCCTCCATCACTTCTAAGACTCCAGCTGCGGAGGCATCACCTCCTTTCTTCTCCTCCTTCCTGCTCCTTCGTTCAGAAGAATTCTTCTCCCACAGTTTCTTCTGGTTGTTTCGAGCTCTCATTGCTGTTCTGGAATCTGTTATCCAGGCGTGGTAAACAAACTAATGGAAACAAAGATCATCGTCACATCTTGTAAATTGTTAGTTGGTGTTAAGTGAACTCAGGGATTCATTGAGTTCATTGAAGACAAACCCCTCAGGAGGTTTGACCCGTCGTTGTTGTGTTAATAAAGATTTGTATTATTATTATTATCTTATTTAATCCTATTTCAGCAGAATCTTGCGTTTGTTCCGTCTACACATGTAATATCATGTCTGCCTGATTTAGGCTCTTTAGCGCCCTCTAGCTTCCGTGACAGATATATGTGGTAGTCATGGAGACGAACCTGGAAGGCGGACTTCTCAGGCTCCGCCTCCTTCTTCTCTTCCACCTTCTTTTCTTCATCCTCCTCTTCTTCACTGTCTGTCTCAAACAGGTAGTAGTCCCCACTCCTCACCACTGCAGACAGACATGGACAGACGGGCACAGATATAATGTTTCAGAGCTTCACTGTGTTCAGGATCTATATATCATGTCTGTTATGATTTGATACAAAACAAGTTGAATTGAATAAACACGAGGTCATGTGACTCACTGGAGGCGTGGTTCACCCAGGGCCTCCACCAGTCCTTCTGTTTCTGACCCTTCTTGTTTTCTTGACCTACAAATCAAACACAACAGCTGATTGTGTGATTGACAGCTGTGTGTCTGTCTGTTACCATGAGGACAGATGTTTACAGACCGTCCCCGTGGCAGCTGTCCTGAGGGACACTCAACATCTTCTCTTTCCCTCTGCGGAACTTCTGCTGTCGAGACTTGATCCTCTCCATCCTGAAGCAAGCAGACAGGAAGGAGTTCAGGTCAGACCAGCACCAGGACTGGTTCTCTGTGTGTTCACTGGTTCTCTGTGATTTGACTGGTTCTCTGTGATTTAACTGGTTCTCTGTGTTTTAACTGGTTCTCTGTGATTTGACTGGTTCTCTGTGTTTTAAGTGGTTCTCTGTGTTTTAACTGGTTCTCTGTGTTTTAACTGGTTCGCTGTGATTTGACTGGTTCTCAGTGTTTTAACTGGTTCTCTGTGTTTTGACTGGTTCTCTGTGTTTCGACTGGTTCTCTGTGTTTCGACTGGTTCTCTGTGTTTTAACTGGTTCTCTGTGTTTTGACTGGTTCTCTGTGATTGGACTGGTTCTCTGTGATTTAACTGGTTCTCTGTGTTTTGACTGGTTCTCTGTGTTTCGACTGGTTCTCTGTGTTTCGACTGGTTCTCTGTGTTTTAACTGGTTCTCTGTGATTTAACTGGTTCTCTGTGTTTTGACTGGTTCTCTGTGTTTTGACTGGTTCTCTGTGATTTGACTGGTTCTCTGTGTTTTCACTGGTTCTCTGTGTTTTGACTGGTTCTCTGTGATTGGACTGGTTCTCTGTGATTTAACTGGGGCTCTGTGTTTTCACTGGTTCTCTGTGCTGGACATGTTTTGGACAGGTCTTTGCTGTTTGTCTCTCACTGTCTCTTCAGCAGGTCCATAGACGTCTTCTCCACTTCCAGTCTCGCTCTGACTGCTTTCACTGTTGATGCCTCGAAGAGCTCCGCCCCCCTGACACAAACACATGTTAACATCATGTGACTGTCACGTGACTGTGTGTGTGTGTTCTGATAGGTTTGTTACCTGGAGGCCAGTAGTTGAGTGTTCTGCAGGTCCAAGACCACATACATGAAGTAGTGACTCCTGAAGACGCGTCTTTGCAACAACAGGAAACAGAAACAGACTCCGTCCCAGATGATCCCCGCCTCGCCGCTCGGTAACTCACACTGTTTACTGCTCTGCTGCTCCGCTGCAACAGACACAACAGACATGACAGACAGAGACAGAGAGACAGAGAGACAGAGAGACAGAGAGACAGACAGACAGACAGACAGACAGACAGACAGACAGAGAGACAGAGAGACAGAGAGACAGACAGAGAGACAGACAGACAGAGACACAGACAGACAGAGACACAGACAGAGAGACAGACAGACAGACAGACAGACAGACAGAGAGACAGACAGGTGGTTTTACGTACGTTTGGTGTATCCTTTGATGGTGCACGCCAGACTGAAGAGCTGAATCAGCCAACAGTGATTCAACACCAACGACTTGATGAAACCACACGCCAGGATCTGAGAGAGACAGGCAGGAAGACAGAGAGAGAGAGACAGGCAGGGAGACAGAGAGAGAGAGAGAGAGAGAGAGACAGGCAGGGGAAGATATTTAGAGACTCCTTGTGTGACTTTAAATTCCAAATGTATGTGATGTAATGATAATGATGATGATGATTATGATGAAGATGAAGATGATGATGACGATGTGTCTCACCGACAGAATATTTTTCATGGTGATGACAAACACGTTGTAGCCGATCAGACAGTCCCAGTAAACCAGTATGGATTTAACTGGTTTGAGTAACAGTTCTCCTCCGACCAACAGGAAGTAGAAGCAGGCGACCAGGTAACCCATACAGAAGATACTGATCCTGAAGCAAAACAGCACGGTTGAGTTGTTTCTACACTTACAAAAATTCATCCTTTAATCAAAATATTTCATATGAATTTGAATAAAATCAATTTTTTTTTAATTTAGCATTTAAATATTTCAGGGAAGCAAACTTTTTCAAATCTCACTGTGCAGGTTTCATCTGAATAATTTGGATTAAAGCTGGAGTGAATAATCGTTTCATCAGTTTTTATGATTTAATGTCAAATTTAGAATTTGACTTATTACACCTGCTCACCTGGTTGTCCCGGTGACGAAAATGATGGTGAGAACAAACCAGAACATGTAGCTGAAGATGATGACCTTCATCATGTCCAGGTAAGACCTGAACAAACAGAGAGACGTCAGAGACACAGACGGGTGGACGGGTGGACAGGTGGACAGTGGGCGGGGCTTACCTGCCCAGCGTGAAATCAGGAACCTCGTTGAGCCGGAGTCGTCTGAGGACATCACAGATCTGTCCGTCGTCTCCGTCCAGCTCGCTGTTGTGGCCTGCGAGGATCTGAACCGTCGCCTGAAGCTCCTCCTCAAACACCTGCAGCTGCAGCGACGCCCCAAGGAGGAGCAGGAAATCATCTGAAGGGAAACACCGGTAATGAGTTGAGGTGCTACGACTCGGTGATGGTCAGACGGAGGGGAACCAGTCCAGAGCTCAAACTGAAGCTTAAATCCTTTCTTTGATTATCATATTTTACTTTAGATTACATTTTTGTGTGTAAATCTGGTTTCATTTTTTTTGTTAACTCGTGATTCATTAATACAATGCATTACCAAAATTATTTTGTTTTAAAATATAAAATATACTTTAACAAAATGGCATTAAATTATTTTATGGGAACTAATTATTATTATTATAGTGTGATGATGATGATGATGATGATGGTGGCCTTACAGAGGAGGAAGAGTGGGTTGGGTGGTGTCAGGTGATCAGGAAGGAAGAGCCATTTCACCACGTTTGAGTCCATGTGGGAGGCCGGAGGTCTCCAAGGATAATCTGAACATCAACAAAAACAGATGCAATGTTAGCTTAGCGCCGTCCACCTTTAGCACCTCCTTCACCATTTCAGAATAAACTTTTAATAAAACTTTGTGTTCAGGGGAGTTTGTACCTGCACAGGCAGCAGGAGGGAAACCGATACACAGAAGGTACTGGAGACACAACAACCCGGACAGGAAGTAGCAGTATTGTGGCCACACTGAGGCAATGCACTTCCTGCTGCGACGTGATAGGACAGTGATGAGGCCAAAGGCATGGGCTACGGCAAACAGATCCATCCGCTGACCAATCACATTTACGGCCAACAGGAAGCAGGTCTGCGGGGGGGCATGGGAATGTTTTTATTCAAAACCAATAGCAAGTTAGGTTGTTGCTGTGTCAACACGAGCGTCTCACCTCCAGTCCAAACTTGTAGAAGAAGTAGTTGAGGAAATATTTCAAGCAGCTCAGAACATTGTCGTCCAGCTGACGCCTGGTGATGTCAGGAAACAGCGTTCTGGTAGGGGGCGGGACTTTCTTGTGACGGAGACGGTAGAGTTGCTGGTGTCGGTAAACAGTCACCTCGAATGCTAACAGTCCTAGCATCATCAGGTTATACTGTGAAGACACGTTAGCATGGTGCTTCGTTATCAGACCTATCGGCACTAACATCATCAAGCTGTGCTGAACAAGATCAACACTTTCAAAAGGGTTATGGATCGCTGATGTCATCGCTCCTCACCCTCACGTAGTCCAGCAGCTTTCCGTCTGTTTTGCGAAGCCCGACCCACTGGGCGGGGTCAACTGGACCAGAGTACAGAGCAGATTGAGACAGGATGCTGCTGGCGTTATCTGGCTACAGAGAGACAGACAGGTGAGGGACAGACACACAGCTGTGCAGGCAGACAGGTGGGATGATGTGGCCATGCTTACCAGGGTGCAGTTGGACGAGTATCTGATTGGCTGAACGACGTTGAGTTGGTATAACATCTTACAAACGGTCACCACACAGGTCCAAACTGTGCAGACTCCTGACAGTAGGGGGCGCCACGCCCTGCAGGGCAGAGCCACGCCCACACATAGCACAAACAGCATGTTAAAGACACACACCTGAAGAGAGAGAGACAGGGTGGAGAGACAGAGAGGTTCAACACACATATCTGCAGAGACGGACAGAGAGACAGGTCAATATGACAGACGGACTCAGACCTCCTTCACTGAGACCCAAATGATGTAGGAGGAAACAATCTTGACAATGTGTAATTCCAGGAGCCACCAGATGAGGCGCTGCAGTCGCTGCATGGAGAGGAGGAGGCGCAGGAACAACACAGAGATTCGATCCACCACCAGCCTCCAGGAGACCAGCGCTGAGGAGGAGACATCAGAGTCTACTTCCTGTTGCAAGCTCAGCTCCTCTGTCTCAGGTGTGACCATGTCCAGTTTACCTGTTATGTGGTCAGACAGGGTTTCCTTTTCAAACACACAGGGGTAATGTTCCTCTTCCTCCTCTTCTTCCTTTATCCCCTTATCTTCTCCCTCTATCTCTCTCTCTCTCTCCCTCTCTCCTTTTCTCTTCTCTTCCTCCAGGAGGAGCTGAGGTGCTCCACCCACTGACAGGTCGACCAGGCTGCCATCAGAGTGAACCAGCCTGCAGAGAGAGAGACAGGTGAAGTGAGACAGGTGAAGGGAGACAGGTGAAGTGAGACAGGTGAAGGGTGACAGGTGAAGTGAGACAAGTGGGCACAGAGCTCTGACGAATAGCTGTGATGGTCAGTGGACTAGTTGTAGAGGTCTTTGGACTTGTAGTAGAGGACAGGGGACTAGTGCTAGAGGTCTTTGGACTTGTAGTAGAGGACAGGGGACTAGTGCTAGAGGTCTTTGGACTAGAGACTCGTGGTAGAGGACAGGGGACTAGTTGTAGAGGTCTTTGGACTAGAGACTTGTAGTAGAGGACAGGGGACTAGTGCTAGAGGTCTTTGGACTAGAGACTCGTGGTAGAGGTCCACTGATCTGAGAGCTTTGATTGGACAGATTCAGTGATGTGTGCTACCTGGTGATGATGCTGTTGTGTGTGTCCACCACGGTCTTCAGGTCGGTCAGCTGCAGGAACGGCTCATGGAAGTAATGCAGGTGAACGATACACACCTGCAGAACAAAGACAACAACTGTCACGTCTGTGATGCTGAGACCATGTGACTGTGTTCGATAGACGTGTGTCTGAGTGAGCACCAGTAGGAACGCAGCAGGAATGAAGATCCTGGTGAAAAGAACCGGAAGAGAGAACGACTCCAAACCAACATCCTCCAACCTGGGAAGATAGAGAACCAATCAGAGAGCCAATCACATGTGTACCTGTGTGTGTACTTGTGTTTACCTGTGTGTGTACTTGTGTGTGTACCTGTGTGTATAAGTGTGCGTACCTGTGTGTACTGAGTCCAGAGTAGTAACTCCAGGTGTGGGGGGATGAGGGAAATTGAAAGGTGTAGACCAGGATCAGAACCAGCATGGAGTAAACTACCACAGCTACCCAGAATCCCCTGAGCAAGGCACGCCAGCGCTCATAATTCAACTACAGAGGCACAGACAGGTGCAGTTAGACGGGTGTAGATTATTATTTCAAATGTCCAATCAGGGATATCAAACAGTAGCCACGCCCATTGAAACAGTTCTAACACAGGATGGACGATGAGAATTAGAAAACATCAACCGCATGTTGCAGTAACATGCAGTACTTGTACCTCTAAAGAGCAAAGCAGCAGAGACTTTCATATTAGATGTAGAACTTCAGTAGTACAGTCACTAATACAGCAATAGTAATGTACAGTAGTAGTACCTGCAGTGCCTGCAATATTAAAAGTATTTGCAATACTGTTTTTAATAATAGGACTTGCAGGACTTGTACTATTTGCAGTATTTACAGTACAGTGCTTGAAGTATTTGTTGTATTTGTAGTACTTTAAGTGACCAGGTACTTGTAGTTTTACCTGGTACAGGGCGACGCAGCACAGGAACATCACCATGTAGATGACTTTATAGAGAACGATTCTTCCTTCAAAACTAACGAAGAAGAACATGGTTCCACAGACGTAGATCCAGTACTTCACAAACATCCTGGTCACCACTGCCACCAGAGCCTCCATCTGAACGGCTCCCCCCAGGAGCAACACCTCCTCGCATGACTCCTCCCCCTTCGTCAGGGCAGGCTCTGCACAGACAGACATGTGATCAGTGAGACAGACAGGTAATCAGACAGTCACGTGAAGACAGGTGTCTCACCCTCCACATGGACAGTGATGGTGGACAGCTTGTTGTCCTCATGTCTCTCGCTCTTCTCAGTCAGCGCCTGACGCAGCAGCAGCCAGAAGGTCAGAAGACACAGCAACTGCAACAGCAGATCAGATTACAGTAGAGTTACAGTCTGATAATCAGATTACAGTAGAGTTACAGTCTGATAATCAGATTACAGTAGAGTTACAGTCTGATAATCAGATTACAGTAGAGTTACAGTCTGATAATCAGATTACAGTAGAGTTACAGTCTGATAATCAGATTACAGTAGAGTTACAGTCTGATAATCAGATTACAGTAGAGTTACAGTCTGATAATCAGATTACAGTAGAGTTACAGTCTGATAATCAGATTACAGTAGAGTTACAGTCTGATAATCAGATTACAGTAGAGTTACAGTCTGATAATCAGATTACAGTAGAGTTACAGTCTGATAATCAGATTACAGTAGAGTTACAGTCTGATAATCAGATTACAGTAGAGTTACAGTCTGATAATCAGATTACAGTAGAGTTACAGTCTGATAATCAGATTACAGTAGAGTTACAGTCTGATAATCAGATTACAGTAGAGTTACAGTCTGATAATCAGATTACAGTAGAGTTACAGTCTGATAATCAGATTACAGTAGAGTTACAGTCTGATAATCAGATTACAGTAGAGTTACAGTCTGATAATCAGATTACAGTAGAGTTACAGTCTGATAATCAGATTACAGTAGAGTTACAGTCTGATAATCAGATTACAGTAGAGTTACAGTCTGATAATCAGATTACAGTAGAGTTACAGTCTGATAATCAGATTACAGTAGAGTTACAGTCTGATAATCAGATTACAGTAGAGTTACAGTCTGATAATCAGATTACAGTAGAGTTACAGTCTGATAATCAGATTACAGTAGAGTTACAGTCTGATAATCAGATTACAGTAGAGTTACAGTCTGATAATCAGATTACAGTAGAGTTACAGTCTGATAATCAGATTACAGTAGAGTTACAGTCTGATAATCAGATTACAGTAGAGTTACAGTCAGATAATCAGATTACAGTAGAGTTAAAGTCTGATAATCAGATTACATTAGAGTTACAGTCTGATAATCAGATTACTGTAGAGTTACAGTCTGATAATCAGATTACAGTAGAGTTACAGTCTGATAATCAGATTACAGTAGAGTTACAGTCTGATAATCAGATTACAGTAGAGTTACAGTCTGATAATCAGATTACAGTAGAGTTACAGTCTGATAATCAGATTACAGTAGAGTTACAGTCTGATAATCAGATTACAGTAGAGTTACAGTCTGATAATCAGATTACAGTAGAGTTACAGTCTGATAATCAGATTACAGTAGAGTTACAGTCTGATAATCAGATTACAGTAGAGTTACAGTCTGATAATCAGATTACAGTAGAGTTACAGTCTGATAATCAGATTACAGTAGAGTTACAGTCTGATAATCAGATTACAGTAGAGTTACAGTCTGATAATCAGATTACAGTAGAGTTACAGTCTGATAATCAGATTACAGTAGAGTTACAGTCTGATAATCAGATTACAGTAGAGTTACAGTCTGATAATCAGATTACAGTAGAGTTACAGTCTGATAATCAGATTACAGTAGAGTTACAGTCTGATAATCAGATTACAGTAGAGTTACAGTCTGATAATCAGATTACAGTAGAGTTACAGTCTGATAATCAGATTACAGTAGAGTTACAGTCTGATAATCAGATTACAGTAGAGTTACAGTCTGATAATCAGATTACAGTAGAGTTACAGTCTGATAATCAGATTACAGTAGAGTTACAGTCTGATAATCAGATTACAGTAGAGTTACAGTCTGATAATCAGATTACAGTAGAGTTACAGTCTGATAATCAGATTACAGTAGAGTTACAGTCTGATAATCAGATTACAGTAGAGTTACAGTCTGATAATCAGATTACAGTAGAGTTACAGTCTGATAATCAGATTACAGTAGAGTTACAGTCTGATAATCAGATTACAGTAGAGTTACAGTCTGATAATCAGATTACAGTAGAGTTACAGTCTGAAAATCAGATTACAGTAGAGTTACAGTCTGATAATCAGATTACAGTAGAGTTACAGTCTGATAATCAGATCAGATTAGAGTTACAGTCTGATAATCAGATTAC
>JAFBJV010031611.1:678824-688952 GCA_016801935.1 Platichthys stellatus | reverse complement strand
GGGCAGTGTGGAGCTGTAGCAGGGGGCAGTCAGCAGGGGGCAGTGTGGAGCTGCAATGAGTCCAGCAGGGGGAAGTGTGGAGCTGGGGCAGTGTGAAAATGTATTGGGTCCAGCAGGGGGCAGTGTGGAGCTGTAGCAGGGGGCAGTCAGCAGGGGGCAGTGTGGAGCTGTATTGGGTCCAGCAGAGGGCAGTGTGGAGCTGTAGCAGGGGGCAGTGTGGAGCTGCAATGAGTCCAGCAGGGGGAAGTGTGGAGCTGGGGCAGTGTGGAGCTGTATTGGGTCCAGCAGAGGGCAGTGTGGAGCTGTAGCAGGGGGCAGACAGCAGGGGGCAGTGTGGAGCTGCAGTGTTCAGTTTTAACTCTCTGCCTCACTTCCTTCAGACACCATTTTGTTTCTTCTTGATCACATGGTGGACACTTAACAGCTGATTTGTGATCTATATTTTTTTACCCAGAACTCCGGGGCCTATTTCTGTTCTTCACACTCTTTACTTCCTGTCAGTGGACCCTTCATTTGATTGGTTACTTGTTTTTTTCTCCTCATTCGAACTAAGATTTTTTGGCAACCTCTGTTTAAGTTGATTTATTATATAATAATATAAAATATGATATTATCAACTAACTAATAATAAATCTACGATTGCATCTCATAACCACACCCCCTGCATGGCTACATGTCCTAGTTTTTATTTTAGTCTCTAATGACTGAAATATCAAACCAAAGATGCCAAAGATGCTTCCTAACCTGAGTTTGTTTCTGTGTGTGTGTGTGTGTGTGTGTCTGTGTGTGTGTGTGTTTGTGTGTGCGCAGCCTATAGCTACATTTGATGAAATGTCTCCTGAACTAAACGCTCTCCTGAAGTCGGCCAGAGATCAAGAAACCTTTAGAGAACACAACCTGCTGAAGGTAGCTGTCTGTCCCTCTGTGTCCCTCTGTCTCCCTGTGACTCTCTCTCTCTCTCCCTGTCCCTCTGTCTCTCTCTCTCTCCCTGTCCCCCTGTCTCCCTGTCTCCTTGTCTCCCTGTCTCTCTCTGTCTCTCTCTCTCTCCTTGTCTCTCCCTATCTCCCTGTCTCCCTGTCTCTCTCTGTCTCCCTGTCTGTGTGATCAGGGTTAACGATCTGAATGTCTTTGTGTTTCAGACGTCGGAGAAAGTGGAGACACTCCTCTTGATGACACAATCACATGACCAGGACCAGCCATTGGTGGACCAGGTAGCAATAGGAAGTGTTTTAGGCCCACCCCCTAGTAACCCTCCGCCCCCTCCCCAGGAGGCTGATGTCACGCATACTAATGATGTGATAGAGGGATGGGCCAGTGATGATGACAAGGCTAACCGGTCTAAAAGTCCCGTAGATAAGCCTGATGAGTATTTCAGCGATGATGAGCCTAGTAGCGAAATTAGCGATGAAGATGCTAGCGAGGCTAGTGAAGATGCTATCAGTGTGTTAGCGCAGGCAGCAGTAGAGGAGGCTATGACGGCTGCTGTCATACAGGCTCAGAGCCTAGATGCTAGCAATGCTAATCAGGATAGCATGAATGCTAACTTAATGGCTAGCTACGATGAAGTGAACAGCCGCCCCGCTGGGGGAGGGTCTCAACGTTACCCTAGCAACGAGGACTCAGACCACTCTGAAGACAACCAAGCCGATTGGAGGATCAGTGAAAACGCCCCTCCACGCTCTTTGCTCCGCCCAACTCCACGGTCCAATCAGATGCAGCCGTCCCACCATAGTGACGATGAGGACGAAGAACCTAAACCTCTGAAGGAGGTAACACCTGAGACCAGTGGCCACGCCCCCTCAGAGGCCTCCCCCACTAGAAGCTGTGACCCCCCCCTTCTGACCCCTTCCACAGTAAAACCAATGACCCCGCCTCTCTGACCTCTCAACCATTAGACCAGTGACCCCACCCCCCCTCAGACTCCTCTCCCAGTAGAAGCTGTGACCTCGCCCGTCGGGTTCATCCCCCAATTTCCTTTTTTATAAATATGTAAATAGCAATGCTAATCAGGATAGCATGAATGCTAACTTAATGGCTAGCTACGATGAAGTGAACAGCCGCCCCGCTGGGGGAGGGTCTCAACGTTACCCTAGCAACGAGGACTCAGACCACTCTGAAGACAACCAAGCCGATTGGAGGATCAGTGAAAACACCCCTCCACACTCTTTGCTCCGCCCAACTCCACGGTCCAATCAGATGCAGCCGTCCCACCATAGTGACGATGAGGATGAAGAACCTAAACCTCTGAAGGAGGTAACACCTGAGACAAGTGGCCACGCCCCCTCAGATGCCTCCCCCACTAGAAGCTGTGACCCCCCCCTTCTGACCCCTTCCACAGTAAAACCAATGACCCCGCCTCTCTGACCTCTCAACCATTAGACCAGTGACCCCGCCCCCCCTCAGACTCCTCTCCCAGTAGAAGCTGTGACCTCGCCCGTCGGGTTCATCCCCCAATTTTCCTTTTTTATAAATATGTAAATATAAAGTATGCATATACTGTATAATGTGTTATACGTTTGACATGTCTGAACATTTCAGGAGATCCCAGTAATGAGGAAGACTTTCACCTATGAAGCTCCAGGGGTGAGTCAAATCTAAATTTATCTTTAATTATATTAATAATAATAATAATAATTATTATAATTATCATAATCACTCTTTCTTATCTATGAAATAAAACATAAGTGATTTGAATCATTTTGTTGATACATTTTATAAACTGACTTGAACACAACTAAAAACAATCAAATCTAAATAGTTTGTGGAAACAAATCTTTGATTATTATTGATTGAGCTTAATGTTCTGTGTCAGAGCCGAGTGGAGTCTGGTGTCTCCTCAGGACGACTTCTGAGCTCACAGACGTTCACCGCCGAGACGTCCAGCACCAGCACCACCACACACATCACCAAGGTAACCCAGCACCACCACACACTTCACCAAGGTAACCCAGCACCACCACACACAGCACCAAGGTTACACACACAGAAAGATGAGAAGAACCATTTTCTCTTTTTTGCTCTTCAGAGAGTAAAAGGAGGAATTTCAGAAACCAGAATCGAGAAGAGAATCGTCATCTCTGGAGACACCGAGATCGACCACGACGAGGTAACGTCTGAACTCCACTGATCTTCTGTCAGGACCACTTTGATCCATCAATGATTTTAAATCAGTCGCTTTCTGTTGGATCAGAAATCAGGCCTGTGATTATGTTGTATTATATCTGCAGCTTTATTTAATATGTGTTGTTACTGTGGTGTTCAGAGTGAACATCTGACATCATCTTGTTTCATCATTAGAAATATGTGGTTCTTATGTTTTAAAATGATTTAATGATTTAAAAGATCAATAAAAGAAAACATCTTTAATTGCCAGTTCAGCCAATCACAACAAATCCAAGATCCGGATTAACAAACTCAAACCTTGAAGCATTAAATAGCTGGATCTTAATCCGGACCTGAACCTGGACCAGGTCTCACCCTCATGTCTTTCCTGAAGGCCCTGGCTGCGGCGCTAAGTGAAGCCCGGCGGCAGCATCCTGAGCTGTCCGTCACACGAGTCGTCGTCCACAAAGAAACTGAAGTGTCTCCTGATCATGTGATTGATTAATGACATCACAGGTAACAGGACGGCCGGTCCTCACAGGTGGATGCTGATTGGCTGATTGGTGCATGGCGCATTCTGGCTTCTGTTTGTGTTCCAATAGAATTTCATCAGGAGCTCACATCTCATTGGCTCCAGGAAAAAAACATATATATATAGCAAATAGAGCGACTACTATTATAAAGTCTCTAGTTCAGGAAATACATTTCTTGTTAATTTTCTCTGTTTGTTGTTCAGACTAAGTAGAAAATATAGGAAAATGCAAAACAAGACAAAGATACAAGACTGTGTCTGTTATTATCTGAAGAGTGAAGAAACTACACATCCCATAATCCATTGCGAGTGCTCCCTATTGAATTTAACTTGTCCTCGTTTCCTCGTCTCTAAATATCCGGAGCGTGTTAGACAGAGAAGCCATGAGTCACTCTGAGGTCCAATCACTGCCGGCTGCAGTAACATCTCCATGCTAACAGTGAGCTCCACCAATCCAAGACGTAGCTATAACTCTGAAGATTGTTTATATCTTATGGAATTATGCTTCTACTGGAGAATGTAACAATCTGGTAGTCTGTGGTCAGTAAACCGCGGCTGGTTCAAATATTATGTCTGATTAATCAAGATCTCTGTTCAGGA
Organism: Platichthys stellatus; assembly: GCA_016801935.1. Lineage (NCBI taxonomy): Eukaryota > Metazoa > Chordata > Actinopteri > Pleuronectiformes > Pleuronectidae > Platichthys > Platichthys stellatus. Next base: position 684,718 of record JAFBJV010031611.1, on the reverse strand, counting down.
GATGAATCTTCAGGAACCAAGCTGTTGAGCTCTCTCCCTGATTGGATCAAATGTTTGGGAGGAGCCACAGGGGACAGGAAGACCTGCAAGAACAATGAGCTGATTGGACTAAAACTGAAGAAATATACAGGAAGCAATAAATCAATCAATCAATAATACCAATAACCAACCAATATGGCAAACCAATCAATCAATCTAGCTGATCATTATTAGCTGTAGTCAACATATTAACCCCTGTTTGTTTGTTTATCAGCAGTAACACTGTTGACAGATGATGCCCCCTACAACCTCCGTCAGTAATTTCATCCTATGCTAACATGCTATGCTAACATGCTATGCTGACATGCCTTCATCATTGCTATGCTAACAAACTGTGCATTCACCACTATTATTTAAATTGTAAAGTCTATGCTTTCTGCAAGGTTGACACTGTTGACCATAACCTGCAAATCCATGCTAACATTCAGGACCAGGCTTTGAAACTAGCTGTGCTAAGCTAACATGCTAATGAGCACTGGCATGCAATTCTCCGGGATGCTCATGGAGTTAAGCCGATGGGGAAATATTGCTCCCTCTGGTGGCCACATTCAGTTTTACTCGATACAAGTTCACTGATTGGATCAACGTCACTGCAGACATTATTATAAAGTATAAATCTCCCTTTATTATTTCAGATCCTGTGAGCATGTGTCGACTCGACCACCAACAGAGATGTTTTCATGTTCAACGGCTGCATCTGTTTCTCTTTCAGGACTGATTCCTGAGGCCTCTGCTGCATTGTGGGGGATGTAATCCAGACAACCAAAAAACTGTTTGCAGCAGCAACACGCACGCACGCACGCACACACACACACACACACACACACACAACCACACAACCACAAAGCCTGACTGGTGGCTGAGTTAGCTTCAGTTAGCATAAGCATTAGCTAGTATGATTAGATTTAGTTGATATTTTCACAGTTGAGATGATACAGAACCTGTGAGAGACACAAGGGGGCGCTGCTGTGGGGCCTTCAGCACATTCCTATGGCAATCAGACAACCTGCCCCATGTGACTTATTAGCCCCGCCCACACACCTCTGATAGGTTAAAGCAGACACCTGATGGGAATGTTGATGAATGATTTCTCTGATTGGATGATGGAAGATCAGCTGGCTGTTACATGTCTCACTTGCAAGGAACTGGATCTTTTATTCTGACAGTCTGATCAACTGTTTCCTGTCTGAAATGTAACATAGCATGAAAGCTAGCTTTATACCCGCTCACAGTTTTACGGCTAAATTCAGGACTGTACTTACCCAAAATGCAACAGTAATATGCCATTACGACATCCCTGTTATGAATTATTTCTGTCATGTTATGTTTATTTATTGAGTTATTTATTGGTATTACAGACTCACCACTCCCCCCGGTTTCAGGTTACATACCCCCCCCCCCCCCGTCACACATCATGTTTTACTTTATGATCAAATCTGTCTTCACCTACAAAATTAAATAAAATTTAAATTAAAGGCGTTGTCTTTTTTTTGAACATATAACATAAAATCGAATTCATACGGTTGAATTAATCTATAAAACCTATCGTTCCCACATTAAACAGGCTACCACTGACTCAACCTTTTGGTTTCAAGAAAATATCAACAGAAATCCATCGTTATAATTAATCTAATTATATCTGTTGTGTTTCATCACACATCAAGTTAATTCATAATTGAACGTGTCTGAATACTTAGAATAGAAATTGGACGATTAAATAAAATAGATCAACTTTATTGATTCAGAGTAAAAGTTACAGAAACAGATACAAATAATCAGCTGCTAAAAGCTTTTAATGCCAAAATCAATGAGATCAGACTATGGACCAATCACAGCCAAGCGGCGCTTCGCTAGACAACAGGACACGAGTTAGGTGTGACACCCAACAGGAAGTGGGCGGAGCTCAGGTCCAGACTGTTGCTCACATGAGACTTGATGAGCTGGAGGTTCCTGAGACAACCTCTAAACCTGGAGCTGCTCGACAGGCAGTTCTGTCTTACTCCCACTGTAAGAGAGAGAGACAGGTCAGACAGACAGGTCACAGAGAGAGACAGGTCACAGAGAGAGAGAGACAGGTCAGACAGACAGGTCACAGAGAGGGACAGGTCACAGAGAGAGAGACAGGTCAGACAGACAGGTCACAGAGAGGGACAGGTCACAGAGAGAGAGACAGGTCAGACAGACAGGTCACAGAGAGGGACAGGTCAGACAGACAGGTCACAGAGAGAGAGACAGGTCAGACAGACAGGTCACAGAGAGAGAAAGGTCACAGAGAGAGAGAGACAGGTCAGACAGACAGGTCACAGAGAGGGACAGGTCACAGAGAGAGAGACAGGTCAGACAGACAGGTCACAGAGAGGGACAGGTAAGAGACAGACATGTCACATAGGGAGAGACAGGTCAGACAGACAGGTCACAGAGAGGGACAGGTCAGACAGACAGGTCACAGAGAGGGACAGGTAAGAGACAGACATGTCACAGAGGGAGAGACAGGTCAGACAGACAGGTTACAGAGAGAGAAAGGTCACAGAGAGAGAGAGACAGGTCAGACAGACAGGTCACAGAGAGGGACAGGTAAGAGACAGACATGTCACAGAGAGAGAGACAGGTCAGACAGACATGTCACAGAGGGAGAGACAGGCCAGACAGATAGGTCACAAAGAGAGACAGGTCACAGAGAGAGAGACAGGTCACAGAGAGGGACAGGTAAGAGATAGACATGTCACAGAGAGAGAGACAGGTCACAGAGAGGGACAGGTAAGAGACAGACATGTCACAGAGAGAGAGACAGGTCACAGAGAGGGACAGGTAAGAGACAGACATGTCACAGAGAGACAGACGGGTCAGACAGACAGGTCAGAGAGAGGGACAGGTAAGAGACAGACATATCACAGAGTGAGAGACAGGTCAGACAGACAGGTCACAGAGAGGGACAGGTCAGAGAGAGAGAGAGACAGGTCACAGAGAGGGACAGGTAAGAGACAGACAGGTCACAGAGAGGGACAGGTCAGAGAGAGAGAGACAGGTCACAGAGAGGGACAGGTAAGAGACAGACAGGTCGGAGCGTCTCACCTGGATACCCTCCCACGTAGACGGGGTTGTTGGTCTCTGCTGAGGTGGATTGTGGGTAGGGGTTAGGGGTGGTGTAACTCCGCCCATCTACATTCAGACTCAGGCTGTGTTTGGTCTTCCTGGCCAGCAGGCGGTGCCACTGTCCATCACACAACCCGTGACCAATCGAACGCACAGACACTCGTCCCGCCCCGTTATTTACATTAAACACCACCTTGGAAAAAACAGAATCGACAAAAGTTGTCATGGTAAGAATGGGAATATTGTTTATAAATATTTATTTATAAATGAACATTCATAAAGAATTGTCTGTAGACAAACACGCGGGTCAGTGTGCGCTCACCTGTCCGTTCACCATCTCCAATCCAATGGCGTCGACCTTTGCACTGCTGATTCCCAGAAAGACTCCTTCTGATTGGCTCGTTCGAAACTCCAGTGATACTGACACGTCCGAACCAACTTTATACCCATCATGCACTGCACACACAGACACACACATGTTAACAGTCTGATCAGACATGACGACGTGAAAGCAGGTGTTTCCTTTATGGACTCACTGAGGATGGCGTAGCCGCTGCCATTTAAGTAACTTCCTGTCTGGTCTTTAGTGAAACAGGAAGTGACATTATCCTGGGAGGCTGGTTTGGTCAGATCCAACATGGCTCCGTTCAGACTGACTGAGCGAATGCACCCTTGTAAACTGCTGCTGACCTGAGGGACAGACAGGTGGACAGACATGTTATGTATCTCTTATTTAAACGGTGTTACATTATGTTATGTACTGTATGTTGTACATGTGACATGTTTACGTGGCTGCGACCTGCAGGGATTTGATCATTCAACAGTTTTAATGTTGGCTGTTCACTTTGTTCGTGATCGCGATGATTTGATTGTTTAGAAAACAAATCTGAGGAAAACTTAACGCAGCAGATCATTTTCCAGTGAACTCACTTTTTACAACTCAGTCCAATCACATCTATTGATGATCAAATATTAGATGAATGAAAACCAAAGAGTCCAGGTTACATTAGATGTTGTGATCAAATTGAAATGTGAGTATTTATTGACATACGTTGATCCTCCTGCTGGAGTATGCGTGGGGGACTCCTCCCAGGTACAGCGTGTTGTCCACGTCCAGCTGGTTTCCTTTAACTGTCACAGACTCCGGACTCGAACCGTCGACTGACAGCGACACAGAGCGCCGGCTGACCTCAGCACTCACCTGAGAGACAGACAGGTAAACATGATCAAGGTGTTAGTTCATTTGGTGACATCACATTTCATGTGTGTGTTCATGTGTGTGTTTTTGAACGCACAGTGTGCCAGTCTCCATCATTAATGGCAACAGACGAGGTGACAGAGGCGGGGCCTTTTCCCAGGTCAGCTGACATCATCAGTCTCCCTCCCATCAGTCTGACAACGATGAAGTCCGTGTGTTTTGAGTCCGAGAGTAGAACGATAAACCCGTTGACAGCCCGGCTTCGCACCGACAACCTCACAGAGACGCTGTGGAGGGGACGGCAGAGAGGAGACACACACACACACACACACACACACACAGTCAGGGATTTACTCTGAGATAAGTCAATCAGAGACACGCCCCCTTGCTTGTCGTGGAGACCCACCTCTTCCTCACGGTGTTGGGGTTGATGACGAAGGTCATGTGACTGTGTCTGGACGAACCAAACTGAGCGGCTGACGTCAGGAAACTCGGCTCCGCCTCCGACACACACTGCGTCACACAGAAATCAGTTATCGTTAACACATACGAACCATCATCAATAATCACTCACCGTGTATCAATACCTATCATCAGTTATTATCTAATCAATAACCCTGAATAGTCCAAAATAACATTTTGATAAATGATCAAAGATTAAGAATAACCATCAAGAGTTGAATTAGTCATAATTAATAAACATCATTACCAAATAAAATTAATATTGTCAAGTGGTATATTTAGTAATCAATAATCAGAATAATCAACCGTGAAAAGTCAATGTTGATTATCTTGTTCAGTTTTGTGTAATAAACGTGTTTATTACCGTGAGCGCTCCAGGTGTCAGGGCATTCAGATATGTAGGCGTGGCTTCATATATGTGGGTGGGGTCTGGAGTTGGTTCCACATCTTGGTCATCAGGAAGCACCGCCCCAACCCTCTTCTGCAACAGACAGCTGTCAAGCTCCACCCCCTCATACCTCAAAGCTCCAGATAGGTCGACAAGTCTACAGAACGAAAACAGTCCACCAATTAGAGACAAAGAAAAGTACGTGTGTGCGTGTGTCTGTGTGTGGGTGTGTGTGCATGTGAGTGATTGTGTGTGTGTGTGTGTGTGTTTGTGTGTCTGTGTGTGTGTGCGTGTGTGTGTGGTAGACTTACGCTCCGCCCACCACCAGGTCTTGGATGCAGCCTCTGAACGTCCTGGATAAGTCTTGTAATCTGATTGGTAGATGGGACTCCTCTTCTGAGGGCAGTCCACCAATGAAGAAGGAGGCAGGAGCCAGACGAGGAAATCCGCCTGGCAACAGAGGGACTGACTTCAGGTGATCTTCGTCCACCTGCACGGACAGAGACCTGAGGACAGACAGGTGAGACAGGTGAGACATGTGAGACAGGAGAGACATGTGAGACAGGTGGGACAGGTGAGACATGTGAGACAGGTGAGACATGTGAGACAGGTGGGGCAGGTGAGACAGGTGGGGCAGGTGAGACAGGTGAGACATGTGAGACAGGTGGGGCAGGTGAGACATGTGAGACAGGTGAGATGTGAGACATGTGAGAC
>JAFBJV010031611.1:666297-678606 GCA_016801935.1 Platichthys stellatus | reverse complement strand
CAGGTGAGACATGTGAGACAGGTGAGACAGGTGAGACAGGTGGGGCAGGTGAGACATGTGAGACAGGTGAGACATGTGAGACATGTGAGACAGGTGAGATGTGAGACAGGTGAGACATGTGAGACAGGTGAGACAGGTGAGGCAGGTGTGTGTTTCTATGGTAACACCTACTTCCTGTTGATGGTGATAATCACCGAGTGTTTTTCTCCGTCACCAAATGATCCGTCCGGTTTCATCACTTTCACCTTCCGGGTGGCCCCGCCCACTTCACCAAGCTCCGCCTCCAAGGCTCCTAGGACCAGGTGAGCACACAGGAAGTACTGCGGGCACACACAAACACACAAACACACAAACACATACACACAGAGGTTACGGGGATCAACCACACATGCTGGTGAATACGTCCACACATACATGTGTCATGTGACCTCACCTGTCTGTTTAAGCGCTCGTCACTCAGGGCGGCCAGCAGGACTCCTGATTGGTTGTTGGAAGAGAAGGAGAAGAGAAGCTCCGCCTCTTGACTAAATGATGGAGGAGAGATCTGAACGAAGCCTCCGGACAGGATGGACACACTGCGCACCGCCTGTGAGACATCAACCAGTGTGATCAACCTGTGGTCAGCGATCACCTGACCTGTGCGGGCCGTGTTTATTGGTTAGTGGGTGTTTGTGTTACCTCGAGGACGCAGCCCTTCCTGACGCCGTACGCGTCTCTCAGCAGGTCGAAGTTGGAGCGAGCGATCTCCACGTTCTTTATGCAGCCGACGTACGACCGGGACGCCACCTGTCGCCTAGCAGCCAGACAAAGACAGACAGGTGAGTTAAGACACGCCCATCCTGTGATCACGCCTTGTCCTCACCTGGGACATCATGTCTCCCTGGTGTTTATTTATGAATTTATGAATCTGCAAAGATCATGTGATTAAATAAATTTTTTTTACGATTAATTATATTCTATTTATAATAAATGTTTTCCCATCTTCATTAATAAAGTATTAAGTTGTTTGCTTGGTTAATATGTTATGATGTCATTTCAGTTCAGCATCCAATGACCAACTGACTTCAGATGAAGAGGAGGGGCACCCTCCCCGCTCACATCTCATCCTCAAACCGATCTTAAGGGGCGGGACCCAGGAAACCACAAACTCACCTTATTGGTCTGGAGGCAGGAAGTCCTCCGATGTAGATAGGGTCGAGGTCAGAGCGGTTAAGGTCGGAGGCAAACCCTGGAGACTCCGCCTCCAACACTTCCTTCTCTGATGATTGGTCGGCAGCCATGATTGACAGGTAACCTGCAAGCACCAGGTAACTGTTAGAAACAGCCTCAGACACCCCCCTACCCCCCCCCCACACACTTACTACTTAAATGACGTCATAGCCTTAGTCGCACCTTTGCGTTTGTTCCTCTGCAGCGTGATCTTGTACCAAACTCCTGTGTTGTACTTCCTGTTGGACGTCAGGATCAAAACGCCTGAACCGAGGTCAAAGGTTAGACAGACACGCCCCTCCACCAGCTCAATGGACAGGAAGTCTCTCTGCAGGAGAAACGAAGGAGGTCATGTCTATGCTTCTTTTCACAATAAGAGCCTCAATGTAAACCTTGAGTGTGTCGTACCGTGTTGTTAGAAGCCAGGTAGAGCAGTAATCCGCCCGGCGACAGAGTTTTAAACTGAAACACGATCGACGTGGACGTCGAACGCAGAGATTTCTGGACCAATGAGAATCCAGATCCATCGAAGTGGAAGGAGGTCTCCTCCGTCTGAGGACTGAGAGAGAGAGAGAGAGTTGTGTTGATCATACATGTGTTGTGTTGATCATACATGTGTTGCAGGTGTGTCCTCTGGGCTTTACCTGCTGAAGCAGCCTCCACATGTTCCTTCTCTGCTGTCGTAGTTCCACAGTCCGATATTCCTCTCGTTGAGCAGAGCTTCGCCAAAACAGCCCTGGAAGCTCGATGACCTCAGCGCTGCGGGGCTCTGACATCACACATACACAATTACCACATGTTCATCTCCACACACATGTTCACACACATGATTAGTTCCACACACTGGTTACCTGAGAGTGAGCGCCCAGGCCTCCGATGTGAATCACTGTGTTTCTGTCGATGTTTAAAACTCGGGACGGTCCCACCGATCGACCTTTCACCGCGGGCACCAGAGACACCTCCGAGTCCAGCTGGTGGACGGACAGAGACACCTGCGCCCCGAACCTGAGGACGTGACATCACATATGACCAAATCATCACTAACCAGTCCGGAGGAGGAGTTTAACTAACTGTTGTAACCAAGTTATTCATTCATCTGCTTTTTCAGACACATGATCACTGATGATTGTGATGCTTGGTGATCATGTGATCAGTGTGTTGGCGTGTAGTTACCGTGTAGCGTTGATTCTGGTCCACCTGTTGTTGGTTATGTCGAGTCCAGGAAACTCCAGTTTGTTAGTTCCTGACCCCAAATCCCACAACAGAGAAACCTTCCCAGCATGCATCTCTACAGCGAGGTAGTCCACCTGAGCACACAAGGACGTTCACAAATGGTAAGTTTACATGGTCCAGTAAAAAAACTGAGATCAAATAATGAAAGTTACCTGTTATGATGATAAGACATTTGTGTGTTTGTGTGTCTGTGTGTGTGTGTGTGTGTGTGTCAGTGTTATTACTGTGGTGCTGCCGCCCAGGTAGAAGAGCAGGTTGTCTTTACTCGTCGTCTTCAGGATCAGACTCAGAGTGTTGAAGTTGCTGGAGTCAATCTGAGGTTTGTAGGATCGAACACAGTCCCTGTCCGCCTGCACCGCCACCTTGATCTGATGACATCATCAAAACGTTTGGTGTCAGTTTGAGTGAAAGGAGAGGAAGTCGTGAGGATCTTCATGGTTTGATCAGAGCACGTGTCTGTGGTCATGTACCGAAGCAGCCTGTCGACGAGCCTGATCGATCAGCTCCCTGATGTCCGAAAGATTCCGGCTCAGGGTTTCTCCCAGAATGCTCAGTGGCTTTATGCGCTCCATCAGATGCTCCGTACGATGCTCCGCCTCCTCAAGCTTACGCTGCGCATCATTGGCTGAACACAGAGAAAATGGGAGAAGCCAGTATTACAAGAGGGTTATTTTGTAAATTCAAATGATAAGACTTTGTTGACGTACCAGCAGTGTCTGTGTGCGCCACCAGCTGGTTGGTCTCTGTCACTGCTTTGACTGTGTTCTCCACCACAGAAGAAGAATCCTGCAGCTGATCTTTGAGTCTCTCCAGCTGCTGCAGCGCCACCTGCAGGCCAGAGTGTGCTGCTGCAGTCCGAAGCTGAGCCTGCTGCAGTGACACAGATGAACCTGGTGGAAGAAAAAAAACGATCAACAATCAACACATCATCCTGTCGTATTGAACGAGGCATCGCCTGAAGCTACTGACCGTTAGAGAGACTCTGCAGCTCTCTGATTGGCTGACGGAGTAGGAGGCTGGAGTTACGGACATTGTCTCTGACAAGTCCCAGTCTGCTGGTTAGCATGGAGACCTTCAGCTGTAGGTCTGGAAGAGAGATGTGCGTTAGTCTTAATGTGTACACATGTAAACACACAGGTAAACACACAGATAAACACACAGGTAAACACTCAGGTAAACACTCAGGTAAACACACCTTCAGCTGTCTCATTGATTCGTCGACTTTCTTGTAAAACAGCGGAGCTGATGTTCTGATTGGCTCTGACGTCCTTGGACAGCGACGGCTCTGATTGGTCGGTCTGTAACAGAAATCAGACGTGTGTCAAAATGCTGCTCGTTGTTATTGTGAATGAACAGATTAGTCTTGATGGACCGTGATGTCATCGTGAGTGTTTCCTGTCTTTAGTACCATATTGAGAGCGTGGGAGGCGGAGTCATATGCAACCGATGCCACCTGCTGGGCGGACTCAACTCGCTCTATGATGTCACTATCCATCTGGACCAATTGGGTTCCATTCTGGGAACTGTTACACACTGACAACAGAGAGCTGGAACAGAGAGGTTTATTTTAAAGTTAATGTCAGAAACACACATACACACAGACTCACTCACACAAACACACACACACACACACACACACAGTTACCTGTGCAGGGAGTGGGCGTGGCTCTGTAGTTGATGGGCGTGGTTCTCTGCACGGTAAACATTCTCCAGAGCATCTGTCATCTTAAGTCCAACTACCAAACTGTCCACCTGTTCCCTCAACAGGGGGCGCCACTGATCCAGCTGACCGGCCAACACCTCCACCTGCTGGACAGGTGAGTTAGTGTTTGTTATGTGATTGTTGTTGTTACTGTTGTTGTTACTGTTGTTGATTTATTCCATATAAAGTGTTTGTCTCACTGTGGTTGTGTTTGTTAAGTCATTTATCAAACTGATGCTGTCGTCCAACATCAGCTGATTCTCCTCCATCACTCCCTCGACAGAGAGACACTCGTCTGTCAGATGCTGATAGACAGACTGAGAGAGACAGAGAGAGAGAGAGAGAGAGAGACAGAGAGAGAGAGAGAGATAGAGAGAGACAGAAAGACAGACAGACAGAAAGAGAGACAGAGAGACAGAGAGACAGAGAGACAGTTAATCAGCAGGCAACAGCAACAATTTGTGTGTGTAAGTGTGTCTGTGTGTGTGTGTGTGTGTGTACCTGGTATTGGGGCAGCAGAGTGTGTGTGTTGTTCAGCAGATTGTGTGTTTCTGTGTTTCGTTGTGTAGCACTGTTTAAGTGCATGTGTGCGTTTTGCAGCGTTTCCCTGGCATCAGTGAGGGAGGTGGAGAGGAGGTGGAGCCTGTTGTCCATCTGCCCCCTGCTGGACAGGAAGTCCACCTGCAGCGAGTCAGCGAGAGACTCTGATAGGCTGCAGAGAGAGAGAAGCACATCAGAACAAAATTAATTTGAAACTTCAGGATAAAGATGAAACATATATTTTCCACAATCATATTGAAGTTTTTATCAAACGCACCTGAGCTCCTGATGAGCTGTGGCGTTGGCCGCCTGTAGATCGACGGCTCTCATGTTTTCCAGCATGAATTCTAACTCCTCCAAATGTTGTGTCTGATTGGCTGATTCAGGCTCCTCCTCTGTGGTCTGGTTCAGATGCTCCGCCTCCCTCAGTAGCACTGTACCAATCAGATGTCAGAGTAGTTTCACATCATCATGTCTACCTGTTGTTTATGTCTCTGTTATGTTGGAGGGTTCTTTTACCCTGAATACTGTCTTGAAGGCTGCTGATACTCTGCAGCAGCAGTGCACCCTGGGAGAGGCTGTTGTTGATAGACAGGTCCACCTCCGTCATGTGATGAGACAGACGTGTGACCTGATTGAAGAAGACACCAGAGATAGGACCTGTCTTCATCAATAAACAATATAATATCATCTTTATTAAATAATAATCATAATAATGTAAGCAATATGCATAAATAACCCTCCACAGGTTAGTAAGGTAGTAAACGTAAGCTGGCCTGTTACCTGCGGTAGTAGCGCTCTGAGGTCAGAGGTCACATGACTCAACTCGTCTTTGACTCTGGACACGTGAACACCGACGGAACTTTTCTCCGATAAAATCACCTAGACAAACCAGAAGCTTGTTACATGACATCACCAGGCTGCGTGCTGCTGCTAGCTGAGCTCTGATTGGTTGTTTATGTCTGTACCTGCATGTCTCTGGTCTGGTTCTCTAGCACCACCAGCTGGCGGTATGGTGCAAAGGTAACACCGCTCACATTGACAGACAGGAAGTGGACGTGCAGTTGGTCCAGGTCAGTCAGCAGAACGCCGCTGCACTCATCGTCACATGCTGGAGTTTAAACAACACATTGTTCACCTCTGACAACAAGCAACTAGCAACATGTGTGTGTGTGTGTGTGTGTTAATACTCACAAACACACTCTCCTCCCTGCAGGATGTGTCTCTCGTCACACTGGTCACATGATTGACCTTTGACCCCAGGATTACACTCACACTGTCCTGTCTGTGCGCCGCACAATGAGTGGGCGGAGCCCCACCTGCTGCATGTGCACTGAGAACACCTCCCTCCTTGTGATGAGGGGTTACCGTAGTAACCGACAGAACACCTGCAGGATGACAGCGTGATGTCACAGCGTGATGTCACAGCCTGATGTCACAGCGTGATGTCACAGAGAGAGAGACAGACAGGTCAGAGGAGAGAGAGAGACAGGTCAGATCGAGGGACATGTCAGAGAGAGAGACAGACAGGTCAGAGGAGAGAGAGAGACAGGTCAGATCGAGGGACATGTCAGAGAGAGAGACAGACAGGTCAGAGGAGAGAGAGAGACAGGTCAGATCGAGGGACATGTCAGAGAGAGAGACAGACAGGTCAGAGGAGAGAGAGAGACAGGTCAGATCGAGGGACATGTCAGAGAGAGAGACAGACAGGTCAGAGGAGAGAGAGAGACAGGTCAGATCGAGGGACATGTCAGAGAGAGAGACAGACAGGTCAGAGGAGAGAGAGAGACAGGTCAGATCGAGGGACATGTCAGAGAGAGAGACAGACAGGTCAGAGGAGAGAGAGAGACAGGTCAGATCGAGGGACATGTCAGAGAGAGAGACAGACAGGTCAGAGGAGAGAGAGAGACAGGTCAGATCGAGGGACATGTCAGAGAGAGAGACAGACAGGTCAGAGGAGAGAGAGAGACAGGTCAGATCGAGGGACATGTCAGAGAGAGAGACAGACAGGTCAGAGGAGAGAGAGAGACAGGTCAGATCGAGGGACATGTCAGAGAGAGAGACAGACAGGTCAGAGGAGAGAGAGAGACAGGTCAGATCGAGGGACATGTCAGAGAGAGAGACAGACAGGTCAGAGGAGAGAGAGAGACAGGTCAGATCGAGGGACATGTCAGAGAGAGAGACAGACAGGTCAGAGGAGAGAGAGAGACAGGTCAGATCGAGGGACATGTCAGAGAGAGAGACAGACAGGTCAGAGGAGAGAGAGAGACAGGTCAGATCGAGGGACATGTCAGAGAGAGAGACAGACAGGTCAGAGGAGAGAGAGAGACAGGTCAGATCGAGGGACATGTCAGAGAGAGAGACAGACAGGTCAGAGGAGAGAGAGAGACAGGTCAGATCGAGGGACATGTCAGAGAGAGAGACAGACAGGTCAGAGGAGAGAGAGAGACAGGTCAGATCGAGGGACATGTCAGAGAGAGAGACAGACAGGTCAGAGGAGAGAGAGAGACAGGTCAGATCGAGGGACATGTCAGAGAGAGAGACAGACAGGTCAGAGGAGAGAGAGAGACAGGTCAGATCGAGGGACATGTCAGAGAGAGAGACAGACAGGTCAGAGGAGAGAGAGAGACAGGTCAGATCGAGGGACATGTCAGAGAGAGAGACAGACAGGTCAGAGGAGAGAGAGAGACAGGTCAGATCGAGGGACATGTCAGAGAGAGAGACAGACAGGTCAGAGGAGAGAGAGAGACAGGTCAGATCGAGGGACATGTCAGAGAGAGAGACAGACAGGTCAGAGGAGAGAGAGAGACAGGTCAGATCGAGGGACATGTCAGAGAGAGAGACAGACAGGTCAGAGGAGAGAGAGAGACAGGTCAGATCGAGGGACATGTCAGAGAGAGAGACAGACAGGTCAGAGGAGAGAGAGAGACAGGTCAGATCGAGGGACATGTCAGAGAGAGAGACAGACAGGTCAGAGGAGAGAGAGAGACAGGTCAGATCGAGGGACATGTCAGAGAGAGAGACAGACAGGTCAGAGGAGAGAGAGAGACAGGTCAGATCGAGGGACATGTCAGAGAGAGAGACAGACAGGTCAGAGGAGAGAGAGAGACAGGTCAGATCGAGGGACATGTCAGAGAGAGAGACAGACAGGTCAGAGGAGAGAGAGAGACAGGTCAGATCGAGGGACATGTCAGAGAGAGAGACAGACAGGTCAGAGAAGAGAGAGAGACAGGTCAGAGGAGAGAGACAGACAGGTCAGAGAAGAGAGAGAGACAGGTCAGATCGAGGGACATGTCAGAGAGAGAGACAGACAGGTCAGAGAAGAGAGAGAGACAGGTCAGAGAGAGAGACAGGTCAGAGAAGAGAGACAGACAGGTCAGAGAAGAGAGAGAGACAGGTCAGAGAAGAGAGACAGACAGGTCAGAGAAGAGAGAGAGACAGGTCAGAGAAGAGAGAGAGACAGGTCAGACAGACAGGTCCTGATCAGCTGCCTCAGGCTCACATGGTTTCATTGGTCGTTACCTGACAGGACAGTCCCATGTATCCAGGTGGACAAATGCAGGACTCGATGAGCCTGGCCACACCCCCTGTGACCTCTGACCCTTCCTCTGACTCCACCTCTCTCGCTGTCTCCATGGTGATGTTAGAGATCCTGACAACATGAACAGGAAATGACAAAGAAACATGACGACCAATCAATGAAGTGAAGGTCAAATATAATACAACACATATATATACATATATAAGTGTATATGTGTGCTGTGCAGTGTAGAAGTACCTGCTCTGCTGAAGCCGGGTCCCATAGGAAGCTTTGATGATGACGTACTGGACGTGACTGAGGACGGACATGAAGTCAGAGTGACTCACCGCCTTCTCTGAGACCGAGTTAAAGTACTTCCATTTGTGCTGTAACACACAAACACACACACACACACTTTATGATACACTGTCGCAGGTAAGATTTATATATGGCATTCTCTCCCCTTCATTTCCCAGGATGCCTTGCAGCTGTACCTCTGTCATCCTGATGTCATGCTGAGTGGTGACGCCATTGCTAGGGGCAACCATGTCGGTGTATATGACAAGCTTCCTCAGAGTCCCGCCCCTCATCAGAACCTGAGGCTCCTGATTGGACAGTCCCATACCGTCTTCAGCATAGAAGGTGATGATGTAAGACAACAGTCCGCCGTACGACATCAGCTACACAAAACACCACGTCATAGAGGGACAGGTTAGAGACTGACAGGTGTCCCCCACCTCTCAGCCAATCACAGCTGGATATGGTTTAAGGAGGACTGGTATATATTTATATATAATGATGTATGTAACTCGCACAGCCATGTTGTAAAGACTGTAACTTCTAAAGGTTAAAGGTCAGTACCTTGGTGCCTTCGAACTGGGTGGGCAGTCTCCAGTAGAGGGGGCCAGTGAGTCTGCTGACGTTCAGATGCCGGGTGTCAAGTAGCATGTCGCCGCCGCCCTGCTGGTAAACTCCAGATACCACACCCTGCAGGTTCGACTGACTGACCAATGACAAGAGAGCGGGAGAGTGATCCAGGGTGATCTGAGAGAGAGAGAGAGAGAGAGAGAGAGAGAGAGGGGTTAATATGTGTGTATTATACAGGGCGTCTATAAACTACATGTACAGTGTGTGTCAGTACAGTATATATTAATATATCTATAGATCTATAGATCTACACTGGATGTACTCACGGGGGTTCTGCTCAGGCCCCCCTTCTCTTCACACACTGGACTCAGACCGGAACAGAAACACTTCGAGCAGCCGTCTGGATTCATGGTCGACAAACCGAACCAACCGGACACGCACTCCTCACAGCGCCGCCCCGACACGCCCACCTGCACACGCACACACGTGTTTACTGATGGTTAACTGATGACGTGTAGTTTACCTCGGCTGCCACTAGGGATCACTGAACAGACTTTACCTTGCACAAACACTCTCCAGTTTGTCGACAGTCGCACACTCCGAGCGTCGTGTTACACAACGTCTCTTCTGTTCCCGACAAGTCACAGCCACACGCCGCGCACACCGGGTAGCCATGGTGACCAGGTGCACACTGCTCACATGACCTACCAGAGAACCCCCCCCTGCACGGACACTGACCGCTCATGACATCACACTGAGGGGCGGAGCTTCCTGCTGTGCTGCAACTGCATGGCTGAGGAGAGCGAGAGGTTAGTGTCACACCTGAGTGTGTGCGTGAGTGTGTGAGTGTGTGTGTGTGTGAGTGTGAGTGTGTGTGAGAGTGTGTGTGTGTGTTTGTGTGTGTGAGTGTGTGTGTGTGTGTGAGTGCGAGCATGTGAATGTGAGCGTGAGTATGTGTGAGTGTGTGTGAGTGTGTGTGAGTGAGAGTGTGAGAGTGTGTGAGTGTCAGTGTGTGAGTGTGTGTGTGTGAGTGTGTGTGTACCTTGCAGCCGGTGGTAAGGTCGTGACCCCAGTGACCTGTCTCACACCTGTCACATGTGTCTCCCTCTGTGTGAATGGGGCAGATGCACTCTCCGTTGTCAGGGTTACAGTTCCCACCGGTGTGATCACAGGTGCATGCTGGTTAACAAATAGAACACACAGCCAATCAGAGATGAGCATCAACAAATGATCAGCTGACCATGGTTTGATGTCTGTCTATTTACCAGTGCACCCGTGGCCGTTGAAACCATAGTATCCCCGATGGCAGCGGTCACATGTGTGTCCGGCGACGCCCTCCACACACCGGCACTGGCCGGCCTCGTCACATGACTCAGAGAGAGATCCAGATTGGCTGCAGTTACAAGCCCTGCAGCCCCGCCCACTCTGCAGCCCGAAGAACCCAGACTGAAAACAAAACGTATATCAGCTCACACGCTAATGTGTGTGTGTGTCTGTGTGTGTCTGTGTGTGTCTGTGTGTGTGTCAATGTACGTGTGCGTGTCTGTGTGTGTCTCACCTGACAGCGGTCACAGGTTTTTCCAGTCACTTTTTCTCCGCATGTACATTGACCTGTTGTGACATCACAAACACTGGAGAGGGCGCCACTGACACAGCCACACTCTGCGAGAGAGAGAGAGAGAGAGAGAGAGAGAGAGAGAGGGAGAGGGAGAGAGAGAGAGAGAGAGAGACCCACTGTAAGTCAGACAGGAGACCCCACCTACACGACAGAAGCCACGCCCTCCCTACACAGTTCCCATGAGTCTGTGTTCTGAGCGGACAAAACTTGAAACGTATGTTTTCTATTATCTTTAAAAAACTGAAGAGGACTTTAAAAAACGTGTAAATTAAACTTCCTGGATTTATTATCAACATCTTTAAGAAAAGAATATGAATGTTTGTCTAAATATTGATCTGATTGTTCACTGATTATTTGATGAACGACCGATGACCAATCAGCTTCAAAAGTTACGATACATTCCTCAACAAGTTTGTGGAAAATACGCACACACAAACACACACACTCACACACACACACACACACACACACACAGACACACAGAACCAAAGAGGTTAGAGGTTGGATCTAATCTGGATTTGAAAAGATCAACATTCCTGCTGTTACACTCACAAGACTAATGTGTGTGTGTGAGTGTGAGTGTGTGTGAGTGTGAGTGTGTTGTATGTGAGTGTGTTGTATGTGAGTGTGTGTGTGTGAGTGTGTGCGAGTGTGAATGTGTGTGAATGTGTGTGTGTGTGTGTGAATGTGTGTGTGAGTGTGTGTGAATGTGTGTGTGTGTGTGTCAGTGTCTCACCCCGACAGTCTTTGGCGTGCACGGCGTCTCCATAGTAACCAGGCTGACAGACCTCACAGTGTCTGCCAGTCGTGTTACCGCGGCAACGCAGACATTCCCCAGTGATGATGTCACAGTGTCCCGTCTCGCTGACGTCCACGTTTCCGTTACAGTCACAGCGAACACAGGCCCCGCCCACCATCTGCGGGTTACCATAGTAACCACTGGCACACCTGGAGACACAACCGCAGGTGTTACAGTCGCTCCACAAGCACGACCTCTGACCTCTGACCTCTGACTCGTCAGAAGGTTGTTTATTTGGACTCGTAGCTAAACCTAACCCTATCCCTCCAAAACAGTACGACACAAAAACCATGACCCCTGACCCCTGACCCGTCGACCTCACCTCTCACAGTTTGACCCCGTGTATCCTTCCTGACACTGGTCACATGACACCTGACCTGACGACTCCAACATGCAGGTGGGACTGAAACTGACTCACACAAACACACAAACACACACACACATTTAAATAATTAACAATATTAATAAAATATTTGCACTCACACACAATAAAATGTCTGTACCTAATAAAGTTTTAGTTTGAATGGGATGTGAAGACTCACCTGTTGGACGGTTCAGTCAGAGGACACGGACACAACCGACAGTCACTGGCTGTCCCCTCTGTAGGGTCGCCATACAAACCAGGGAGACACTGATCACAGTGAGGACCTGTGGTGTTGTGAGTACAACCCTGAGAGACAGACAGGTCAGAGAGACAGGTCAGAGAGACAGGTCAGAAAGAGACAGGTCAGAGAGACAGGTCAGAGTGTGACAGGTCAGAATGAGACAGGTCAGGGTGAGACAGGTCAGAGAGAGACAGGTCAGAGTGAGACAGGTCAGAG
>JAFBJV010031611.1:621108-640640 GCA_016801935.1 Platichthys stellatus | reverse complement strand
CCACACTGTCCCTGATGAAGACTACAACCTCCTCATCCCACACTGTCCCTGATGAAGACTACAGCTCCCATCATCCATCACTGTCCCTGATGAAGACCACAACTCCCATCATCCCACACTGTCCCTGATGAAGACTACAACTCCATCATCCCACACTGTCCCTGATGAAGACTACAACTCCCATCATCCCACACTGTCCCTGATGAAGACCAGAACTCCCATCATCCCACTCTGTCCCTGATGAAGACTACAACTCCCCTCATCCCACACTGTCCCTGATGAAGACTACATCTCCCATCATGCCACTCTGCTCTGTTGCTCCATGTTGAAGTTCACTCTTCTGTTTTCAGGAGCCTGAGGAGCAGGTGCAGATCTTCCTGAAATCGGAGCCGTCGCTCACAGAGTTCAGTTCTCAGATCTGCTTCTACTCTGTGAGTCCGACACCTCTTCATCTTCATCACTTCACCTCTTCATCACTACTTTCACTCATGTTAACGTTAAGTGATCATGGAGTCGTTTACATTTATTTAACATTTCCTTAGATGTTTTAGTTTGGTCCATGTCCCATCTGCTAACATGGAGGAGGAGGGATCTTATACTGCAGCAGCCACCAGAAATTATTTGTTTTCTCTTTTGGGCGCCGTCATGGCGTCCGTCTTTATGCACAGTCAGTAGGTAAAACACACAGCTGACTCTCTGTTCTCCCATGATGCATTGCTGTAGAAGCTGGAGGTGCAGATTTCGGAGCTCCCTCTGTTTCGTACGATTGGTTCCATCGTCTTCGACACCGACGAGCTGAAGCTGGCTCTGACGCAGGAATGTCGACTGTGGAAACAAGCCTTCGGGGCTGCGCTCAACCGCCGGGCGTCCGCCCACATGGACGCCATCTTCACGTTTGTGGACGGGATGACCAAGAGTCTGCAGCGTCCAATCACAGACCTGGAGGACGTCCGAGGAGCCATGTCAGCGCTCAGAGAGGTCAGCTGATAGAGATGAACTGAGGAGGTCTTGTCAGTGATGGTAGAAGACGTGAGGAGACTTAGTCCTCCATCAGCTGACATCACGTAACCTGCTCAGCTCCTCCTTCTTTAGTCCTCCATCATCTGTTCACTCTTTGATTCAATCACTCGTTCATTTCTCCTTCTTTTGGACCGTGAGACCCGTTGGACTCATTCCTCGCTCTTTGTGTTTGAGGTTCGGGAGGCGGAGGTTCGTATCGACGCCTCCATCGGCCCAGTGGAGGAATCCTTCGCTCTGCTCAACAAACACGAGCTGCTGTTCAATGACGGGAACGCCGAGCGCGTGGACGGCCTGACGTACGCCTGGAAGAACCTCAACGCCCTGGTGAGGGGGGGCGCAGGCGAGGGAAGGTTTAACATCAACAAGAGTGTGTACGAAGATCCAGGTGTGTGTGTGTCTGTGTGTGTGTGTGTTATTTTAGGTGGTGCAGAACCAGAACACTCTGGTGAAGATCCAACCCAGCATGAAGGCAGACCTGCTGTCCGCAGTCCAGAGCTTCCAGAGCAACGTTCACGACTACTGCTCCAAGTACAACCAAAGGTATACACACACACACACAAACACACAAACACACACACACACACACATAAACACATAACATGTTGGACCTGTGCACAACAACTCCAACCTGTGTGTGTGTGTGTGTGTGTGTGTGTGTGTGTGTGTGTGTGTGTGTGTGTGTGTGTGTGTGTGTGTGTGTGTGTGTGTGTGTGTGTGTGTGCAGGGGGCCTGGCGTGGAGGGCGTGGCTCCAGTTGAAGCCAGTGAGCGGCTGCAGAGTTTCCAGTCAGACTTTGATCAGCTGTGGAGGAAGTTCATCACCTACTCAGGAGGAGAGGAGCTGTTCGGTTTGACTGTTGAAGGTTCGTCTCCTTGCTTCCTTCTCTCCTTCTCTCCTGGCTCCTCCCCACCTTAATCTCCCTCCTTCCTTGCAGAGTATCCAGAGCTGCAGAGGATCAAGAGGGAGCTCTCTCTTCTGTCCAAACTCTACAGTTTATATAACTCCGTCATCGACAGCGTGACTGGATACTACGACCTCCTGTGGGCTGGACTGGACATCGAGAAGATGAACCTGGAGCTGCAGGACTTCCAGAACAGGTCGAGCATTGTGTCCTATCACTATAGGACAATATTTCAAACTGGATAAATGGATGAATGCAGCAGAAAAAGAGAAATAAAAAGTAAACATGTGTGTTGTAGATTTATTTCTTCACCTGTCTCTTGGTCTTTTCAGGATCAGGAAGCTTCCGAAGGCGTTGAAGGAGTGGCAGGCGTTCAGAGATCTGAAGAAGACCATCGATGACTTCACTGAGTCCTGCCCTCTGCTCTACATGATGGCCAACAAGGTAGGAGGCCGGCAGAGGGGTCACTGATCTCACCTGTGTCTTAGAGAACCTTCCCTCAGTGACTCTGTGTCCTTCAGGCGATGCTGCCCAGACACTGGACTCGTCTCAGTGAGTTGACCGCTCACAGCTTCCAGGTGGAATCAGAGAGCTTCTCTCTCAGAAGCATCATGGAGGCTCCGCTGCTCAAACACAAAGAGGACATCGAGGTTCTGATGATTTATTCACATTATTTTATTTCTATCTGACACAATAACTTTTGTTGGAAAGACTGTAATTCTTAACTTGTTAATGATAAAGTACATTATTCTTTGCCTTTCTCAGTTTAGTTTGGGAATAACCTTCAAATGTTTGGAGTCTGGAATAAAAATGTAGAATCAATATGAAAATCTGACCCAGAACAGAACGAGCTGTTATGATCCTGACGGGACCTGGGTTATAAGAGAGACATGAGAAAGATGGAACCTGGATTGTCTCTCTTCTGTCCTGCTGTGGTCAGGACGTCTGCATCAGTGCCGTGAAGGAGCGAGACATCGAGGCCAAGCTGAAGGACGTGGTGGCCGAGTGGAGCAGCCAGAGCCTCAGCTTCGCCCCCTTCAGGACCAGAGGAGAACTGCTGCTGAGAGGAGCCGACACCGTGGAGAAGGTCTCCATGTTGGAGGACGGCCTGATGGTGCTGACCTCACTGCTGAGCAACAGGTGTGTGTGGGGGGGAGAAATACACAACATGTGAGAGACAGAATAAAAGGTCAAGGGTCAAGAAATATTGACAGAAGTAAGATTAGTTGAAGAACAAAAGACTGGGTGGAGACATGGATGAATGTATGAATGTATGAATGTATGAATGTATGAATAAATGAATAAATAAATGAATAAATGAATGAATGAATAAATGATTGAATGAATGAATGAATGAATGAATGTGGTCCTGCAGGTACAACGCTCCGTTCAAGCCGTCCATCCAGCTGTGGATCCAGAAACTCTCCAACACGTCCGAGATCATCGAGAAGTGGTTGTCGGTTCAAAACCTCTGGATCTACCTGGAGGCCGTGTTCGTGGGCGGAGACATCGCCAAGCAGCTGCCTCAGGTCCGAACCACCCCGGCTGCGTGTCACCGGTGACATCATCACCACGCCTCCTTGTTGTCAACCTGTGGCTTGATGCTCGTTGTTTGTTCCTCAGGAAGCGAAACGTTTCCTGAACATCGACAAGTCCTGGCAGAGGATCATGCAGCGAGCGCACGAGCTGCCCAACGCCGTGCAGTGCTGCGTGGGAGACGAGACGCTCAGCCAGGTGCCGCCCACGTGCCTCTGAGCAACACAACATGCTGTAGGTTCCCGCTCACAGCCGCTTGTTGTCTCTGCAGCTGCTGCCTCACCTGCTGGAGCAGCTGGAGCTGTGTCAGAAGTCCCTGTCCGGCTACCTGGAGAAGAAACGGCTGGTGTTTCCTCGCTTCTTCTTCGTGTCCGACCCCGCCCTGCTGGAGATCCTGGGTCAGGCGTCGGACTCGCACACCATACAGGTGACACGTAGTCCGTCATGTGCACGTACAATGACACGTGTCGCACGAGAGGAAACACGTCAGATCAGCAGCTAATTACATTAACATAAAAGCAAAGTAGAAGGAGCTTCATATAAACAGTTAAATAGAATACACACAACTCTCACTCTCACACACACACAACTCTCACCCACACACACACACACACACAACTGTCACTCTCACACACACACAACTCTCACTCTCACACACACACACAACTGTCACTCTCACATACACACAACTCAGGTACATTCCATCAGAACAGTTCTTCTCCTCCTCTCACACTTTAAACCAGAAACCATAAAGCTGTATGAATCTGGATCTGTTCTGTGACTGCTGGCGATGATCCTTCCAGGGTAACGTGGAGGTGTGGTTAGTGCAGCTGCTCGCCGGAGTCCGACACACGCTCCACACCATCATCCGTCAGGCCTACGTGGCGACCACTGAGCCGGGCCTGAAGCTGCTGGACTTCCAGGCAGCGTTTCCAGCGCAGGTCGGCCTCCTGGGGATCCAGATGATCTGGACCAGAGACGCAGAAGAAGCACTGGTCCTCAGCAAGTCTGACAAGAAGGTGCTTTTATGTTTATGTGTCATAACTGAAAAACTCTCGTGAGGAAGGTAGAATTAACTAACCCCCCCCCCCCCCCCCCCGCCTGGCAGATCATGCAGACGACCAATCAGAAGTTCATGGACCTCCTCAACGAGCTGATCGACATGACGACGAAGGAGCTGAGCAGAAACGAGAGGACCCAGTATGAGACGCTCATCACCATCCACGTCCACCAGAGGGACATCTTTGACGAGCTGGTGGGTGGACGGAGGGACAGGGACATTACGTTGCGTCACTAATCCAAGTGGTGATGTCATTTTAAACATTTCCTCCCTCAGGTGCGCCTGAACGTTCGATCTGCGTTGGACTTCGAGTGGAAGAAGCAGTCGAGGTTCTACTTCCTGGAGGAGACGGACAGATGCGTCATTCAGATCACAGACGTGGAGTTCAGCTACTGCAACGAGTACCTGGGCTGTACAGACAGACTGGTCATCACTCCGCTGACGGACAGGTACAAACCACAGACTGTCACGAAGGATGACGGCTCCATCGTCCCCTGGTGGCTGGCTCTAGTATGGGTGATAAACCCCGCCTCCGTCACAGTTACAAACCAACCCACTGACAGATCATTGAACTAATCTGTGACTCGTGTCCAGGTGCTACATCACTCTGTCGCAGGCCCTGGGGATGAGCATGGGCGGAGCTCCGGCAGGTCCGGCAGGAACAGGTAACAACGACTCCGGGGAAAACTCTCACTCTGAGTTGATTGCTCTAATCAAGTGTGTGTGCATGTCTGTGTGTGTTTGTGTGTGTCTGTGTGTTTACAGGTAAAACAGAGACCACGAAGGACATGGGTCGCTGTCTGGGCAAATACGTGGTGGTTTTCAACTGTTCGGACCAGATGGACTACAGAGGACTGGGACGTATCTATAAAGGTGAGATGCTTTACAGCCACCAGTCAACCTCCTGCCCTCTGCTCCTGGTAGCTGCTGATGGAGCTGAGCTGAAGACAAAGCTTGTGATTCACTGAGAGATCTTCCTTCCTTTGGTTAAGAGATCTTGGTATTGACTGAAAGAATGAGATCGCAAATGCAAGCAGCTAAAAAGTTTCAGGCTCAGTGAAGTTCGGAGCTGCCGGAAGCAGACAAAACAAAAACTGTCCTCAACTATATGTCCAGTTGTGTAAAGGGCCACCTGCTGGTTGTTGTGTGTCTCTGCAGGTCTGGCTCAGTCCGGCGCCTGGGGCTGCTTCGATGAGTTCAACCGCATCGAGCTGCCGGTCCTGTCGGTCGCCGCCCAGCAGATCTACGTCGTCCTGCAGTGCAAGAAGAACAAGAAGAAGCAGTTTGTCTTCACAGACGGAGACGTGGTGGACATGGACCCGGAGTTCGGCATCTTCATCACCATGGTAACCGAGTGTAACCGCACAAAGGTCCAATCAGAAACCTTAGATCCAAACCGAGTGGTGTCACAAGCTGTGGTTCTTCAGGGGTCACATGCTTGAAGGTTTTTCCGAACTTCCCCTTTCTTAAGGCTGAGACATGAATCCAATGTGTGGGCCAAGCTTTCCCAGGATTCATTGCGTGCCGGTGATAAGGCTAACGAGCTCGCTAAAGAGGAAACGTTCAGCAGCTAATAGTAACAAACGATGCAGTCGCAAGGGATGGAGACACAAATATGGAATACTCTGAAAATGTATGTCTATTATCTACATCTACATAGTTTGTAGTCTGCGTCCACCACAGAACATGGCCCCTGAGTTAGTCCCAGGACACCTCAGAACCAGAACAATCGCACAGCCAGAGTTCTAGCTTTGAATTCCTTCAGAACCTGAACAGAGTTCTATGTATCTAAGAACCAGTCAGTTATCAAAACCTGATTCTACACCTGGTCCTCCAGAACCCTGGATACGCCGGTCGCCAGGAGTTGCCCGAGAACCTGAAGATCCAGTTCCGCACAGTAGCCATGATGGTCCCGGACCGAGCCATCATCATGAGGGTCAAACTGGCCAGTGCAGGTTTTCGTGACAACCAGGTTCTCAGCAGGAAGTTCTACACCCTCTACAAACTGTGTGAGGAGCAGCTCTCCAAACAGGTCGGGAAAGTGAAAGCTCATCAAAACTCACCCGGTCATTTTACTGATTTTTTACTCGGAGGCTGCAGGAAAAGTTCCAGTAAATGTCCAGAGACACTGACTCAGACAATTTTTCTCAGCTACAGATCAATCACATTCATATTATCATATTGTTTATGCACCTGACTTCATGATATTTGTTTTGTCTTAACACCAGGTCCATTATGATTTTGGTCTGAGGAACATTTTGTCCGTTTTGAGGACGCTGGGCGCCGTGAAGAGATCCAACCCGTCAGAGCCGGAGAAGACCGTGGTGATGAGGGTCCTGAGAGACATGAACCTTTCCAAACTGGTGTGTGTGATGGGAACGACCTAAAACCACAGAAACCATCTTTGACAAATATTTATTTAATGTCTACTTCATTCTCTGCTAACATGGAGCAGGAGCTTTACGACCTCTACTGCAGACGTCCACCAGGGGGCGATCAACAGGATTCACTATAGGAGCTGTCATGTCGTCCATCTTTTAAGCTGCTGATTTAACTGTATTATAACACGATTATTTGATGATTGATGAAGTATTTACAGTGTTTGAAATGATGCTTTGTTCTGGGGGGGTTTGATAATGTGATTGTTTCTGTGCAGGTGGACGAGGACGAACCTTTGTTCATGAGTCTGATCAACGACCTGTTTCCTGGCATCGGTTTGTTTCCAAACCACAGACTCACTCTTGTCTTTGTGATCAGAGATGTGGAGACAAACAGGATTAATCCTCCTCCTCTCCTTCCCTCTGGTAGTTCTGGATAAGGCCGGGTATCCAGACCTGGAGATGTCCATCTTCAGTCAGGCTCAGAGGGCCGGTCTGATCCCTCACCCCCCCTGGATCCTCAAACTGGTTCAGCTCTACGAGACGCAGAGAGTCCGACACGGTACAGATCCTCAGACTTTATTAAACTGTCATCAGGTTTTGAACATCCAGCTCTGCTGAGCTCATCTGAGATCACTTGTTGTACCTATGTTTCACCACAGATGACAGCGAAGTGGACTTTTACATTTCACCGCATATATATAAATCAATATAAATGTATACAATATTATTAAGATTTATCATATTAAGACATTTTAATAAGTTTATGTTCCAATATCAAGGTCTTGTTTTAGAGGCGTCCTCATGGTGGAGAATCATCCAATCCTTCTTCTACTGTTGAAATCATAGTTTATCATTGTTTTATTCTTATACAAAGTTCTGGAGTCAGTTCTGGTTGAGCAGCATCATTGAGCGTGGTGAGTCCAGCTGCGTGTCCTCGTGCAGGTATGATGACGTTGGGTCCCAGCGGCGCCGGGAAGACGACCTGCATCCACACCCTGATGAAGGCCATGTCGGAATGTGGCTCCCCGCACCGGGAGATGAGGATGAACCCCAAAGCCATCACGGCCGCGCAGATGTTCGGCACGCTGGACGTCACCACCAACGACTGGACCGACGGCATCTTCTCCACACTGTGGAGGAAGACGCTCAAGGCCAAGAAGGTCTGATGGACCGACGGCTCAGCTCCTCCATAGATTCATAATAACGTAATAGTAACATGTTTATATGACATATTTGAACTGTGTGTGCGTGTGTGCTTGTGTGTGTGTGTTTGTGCGTGTGTGTGTGTGTTTGTGTGTGTGTGTGTGTGTGTGTGTTTGTGCTTGTGTGTGTGTGTCAGGGGGAATATGTCTGGATTGTGCTGGATGGTCCTGTGGATGCGATCTGGATCGAGAACCTGAACTCAGTCCTGGACGACAACAAAACTCTGACGCTGGCGAACGGAGACAGAATCGCCATGGCGCCCTGCTGCAAGGTGACTGTCAGTCATGTGTCAGCCTTTTGCCATCAGCCAGAATCAGAATCCACTGAATAACCGAACTGTGGTGAACAGATCTGTCAGGTGTAGAAGTTGTGAGGTGAGGAGACGTCCTCTGTGTTCTGTCTCCAGATCGTCTTTGAGCCCCACAACATCGACAACGCGTCCCCGGCCACGGTGTCCAGGAACGGGATGGTGTTCATGAGCTCGTCGGTGCTCGGCTGGAGCCCCATCCTGGAGGCGTGGCTTCAGACGCTCCCAGAGCCGCAGGCCGACGCCCTCAGACTCTGCTTCGACTCCTGCTACCAGGTGGAGACACGCCCCCAGACAGGATGTTCAAACAGTACCCAGGGTTTCATTCAGGCAGCCAAGGATAAACATCTGTTCTATTATCAGTCAGTGTGTCACAGATTTCATTTTCTCATTGATTTCTACAAGTTATAGAGACTATGAGTTATGATCCTGAGCAGCAGACCGACTCAGTGAGAGGGTTCCTGAGGAGGTGGAGACCAAACACAGAGAAACAAGAGAGAGACACAAACACCACATGAACATTTATATCTTTAACTGATGCAGGTGGAAACCAGTTGAACATATTAATTAATCATTGTCATCTAATCCATGGTAATAATTCTCGTGTCTGTTCCACCTACAGGACGTGGTGGACTTTGTCTTCACTGCTGTGTCTCCTAAGATGCAGGTGCTGGAGTGTATGTACATCAGACAGACTGTGGACCTGCTGCAGGTAGGACAGGCTTCATGTGTCTCTGTGACGGCTCAGCTCACAGACATTCCTCCAGGTTTCACTTCTGTCTTGTCTCTCATGGTGTCCAGGGTCTGCTCCCAGCCGCGGAGGAGAAGCCCGGCGGCCATGTTGACGTTGGTCGCCTGTTTGTATTTGTGGTCATGTGGTCGCTCGGCGCGCTGCTGGAGCTGGACGACAGAGCCAAGATGGAGGCCTTTCTCAAGGTTTCTGAATTCTCTCATTCTCTTTGTTCAGACATTCTTAAAATCTACATTCATGTTCCACAGAGGATAAACCCTGGATGTTTCTGAGTGTTCCTCTGGCGCCACCCTAAGGACAAACTTTATATTTAGCTGCAGCGCTGGTCAGGCTCTCATGTGATGAAACAGGTTTCCTTCTGAGAGGAAAGACCCTGAAGGATTTGTGTCTCTGGAGGTGTTTTGGACCAATGTGGACTTCGAGATTAAGTGTTGTATGATTTGTGTTTGAAGGGACACGGCTCGTCTCTGGACCTGCCGCACACTCAGGACGACCAGACCATCTTCGAGTTCACCATCAATGAGCAGGGGCAGTGGGAGCACTGGTCCAACAAGGTGTGTGAACACGAGGCCGCCATCGCTTCGTTGACTCAACCACGTCAACCTTCATCTCTCAGAGTCAGAGCCAACTCATTTACCTTCTCTTCCATGATCCAGGTCCCAGAGTACGTCTACCCCAAAGACCACGTCCCGGACTACTCGTCCATCCTGGTTCCAAACGTGGACAACGTGAGGACAGAGTTCCTGACGCAGACCATCATGAAGCAGAGAAAAGCTGTGCTGCTGATCGGAGAGCAGGGAACCGCCAAGAGCGTCATGATCAAAGTGAGACACAACGAAAGACGTAACACAACCAGCTGACAAAGAGGGATCCATCTACACTGTAATGTAGTTATACAATTAATAAATGTAAATACAATTCAGTGTTAACAAATGAGGAAAACACATAAATCTGATTAACCAAAGAACTGGATCAAAACAGAACCTGTCACAGAGGGCCGCCCCAGTGGCTGTTAGAGAAACTGCAGTGTGTTTGCAGCTAGCTCTTACGCTCAGCTCGCTAATGCTCCAGCTACATGACGTGTTTCCCTCTGGCTCCCCCTGCAGGGCTACACTGGTAAGTTGGACCCGGAGCTCCACCTCAGTAAGACGCTCAACTTCTCGTCTGCCACGCTGCCCGGCATGTTCCAGAGAACCATCGAGAGCTACATCGACAAGAGGATGGGCGCCACCTACGGGCCGCCGGCCGGGCGCAGGATGACTGTTTTCATAGATGACATCAACATGCCCGTTATCAACGAATGGGGAGACCAGGTCATAAAGGATATCAATTTATCTTTTACAGTTTACCAATCATACTTGCAACATTTTTTATTTGGAAATAATAATTAAACATTTTAAATATGATTATCAATACATTTGTCCACATGAACAGTTTGTGCTTTCTCTCTTCGTCTTGTTTGAATGACACTTCCTGCTAACCAATCGCTGGCTGACACCTCTCTGCCCCGCCTCCCTCAGATAACCAATGAGATTGTGCGTCAGCTGATGGAACAGGGGGGGTTCTACAGTTTGGATCGTCCAGGAGAGTTTATCACCGTGGTCGATGTTCAGGTATCAAACCCGCGCTTCATGGCCGCCACGCTTTTTACTGTGTCTCAAAAAACAGATGTTTGGGATCTTTAATGAAAGTGTCACATCACTTGTGTGGCTCATTTCCTGTTTGGCTCATTTCCTGTTTGGCTCATTTCCTATGTGACTCAGCTTCAGTTGAGTGAAGGAATTAACTTTGAAGACATGTTTCTGTCATATATCCACTTCCTGTCTAAAGCCCTGACTCATGTTTGAAACAACCTTTAACAGCTGGTGGCGGCCATGATCCTCCCCGGGGGCGGTCGGAACGACATCCCTCAGCGTCTGAAGAGGCAGTTCTCCATCTTCAACTGCACGCTGCCCTCCAACTCCTCCATCGACCTGATCTTCAGCACCGTGGCTCAGGGGTACTTCTGCCCGGAGAGAGGCTTCCCCGCGGACGTCTGCCACCTCGCCGCCGCCCTGGTTCCCACCACCAGGCGGGTGTGGCAGGCCGTTAAGGCAAAGGTCAAATAATCACAGAACATCTCGTTAATTAATATAACTAGATTAATAAAACTATATCTACTATCTAAAATTATATTATGTATTAAGATATAATATTGTTCTCCTTATATCTAACAGCAGTGCTTTTATTTTGGTTTGTTTGTGTCTGTTTCCTCAGATGTTACCGTCTCCTGCAAAGTTTCATTATATTTTCAACCTGAGGGACCTGAGCAGGATCTGGCAGGTAGGAACCACTTCCTGTTTACACATGTGACCCTGAAGGAAACTAGAACAAACAAGCTGAGTCTGCGTCTTCTGTCCACAGCGACTGGACCTGGTTCAATGATCAATGTAAATATTTAGTGTTTAATGTCAAGCTCAGCAATGTTTACGTATTACCATACTACAACAAGGAGGGCTTTTATTTTTATATATCTGTACAACATCCTGTAAACCTGTTTATAAAGTTTTAAATGTATTATAACAGAGAATCATATTTTGTATTGTGGTTAATGTTGTGTTGTGTGTTTGTGTGTTGGGTTACGTTTGTGTGGTATGTTTGTGTGTGTCTGTGTGTGTTGATGGTTGTGTTGTTTGTGTGGTGTTGATGGTTGTGTATTGAGTGTGTTGTGTGTTTGTGTGGTGTTGATGGTTGTGTTGTGTTGTGTGTCAGGGGATCCTGACTGTGAGGTCAGAGGTGTGTCAGAGCTCCGCCCTCCTCGCCGCTCTCTTCCATCATGAATGTTTCAGAGTCATCGCCGACCGCTTCATCGACAGCAGCGACCAACAAACCTTCAGCTGCATCATGGAGAAGGTGTGTGTGTGTCTGTGTGTGTGTCTGTCTGTCAGTGTTATAATAATAATAATAATAATCAATCATATAACAAACAAATAAAATCAGGTCACACATCCTCAGTTTAAATCGGATGAAAACAAATGAAGCCATGAAACTTTGAACCAATCAGGTTTTGCGATGTCCCAGCGTCATCACCCCTGATTCGCCACTCTCAGTTTTTTTTATCAAACGCCCGTTGCCCAGATCACAGAGGAGGATCATGGGAGATCTGTGACTGAGCACCCCCAGTGGGACAGCTGCTTCGTGGACTTCCTGCGTGACGCTCCGGAGGCGACGGGGGAGGAACCTGAAGACGCCGAGCTGGAAGCGCCGAAGGTTCAAACCCAAAAGGACACATCACATTCAACCATGTCTCATTTTTAATGATTATTTTCATTTCCAATGTGTTTCATCAATAATTTGAGCCATAGAATCGAAAGCCTGTATTCCTGGATTGACAGGTGTACGAGCCGATCCCGTCCCTGGACAGCCTGGCCGAGCGGCTCTCTGTTTTCCAGGAGCAGTTCAACGAGGCGGCTCGAGGAGGAGCCATGGACCTGGTCTTCTTCAAGGTGAGCTGGTTCCTGTCAGACTGATAGCCACCAGCAGGGGGCCATGTTGGATTCAGAGTTGATATTTAAAACTTCTAGTAAAATCAAATTGTATTTCTTGCTGTCGAGGATGAAGTGAATATGTCTGTTGTCCCTTTGATCTTATTGGTTAACGACTCTCTCTGTTGAACCTGATTCCGCAGGACGCCATGACACACCTGATGCGGATCTCACGGATCCTGCGGACGCAGCAGGGGAACGCCCTGCTGGTCGGGGTGGGGGGGTCGGGGAAGCAGAGCCTGACGAGGCTAGCTTCGTTTATCGCAGGATACCAAACCTTCCAGATCACAATGACCAGGTGTCAATCATTTATTTGACACTTGATTGTTTGGTTTGGTCCATGTCCCATCTGCTAACATGGAGGAGGTTGATGACTTATGTATGTGTGTGTGTGTGTGTGTGTGTGTGTGTGTGTGTGTGTGTGTGTGTGTGTCGTGCAGGTCGTACAACAGCAGTAACCTGCTGGAGGATCTGAAGGCTCTGTATCGTATCGCCGGTCAGCGGGGGGGAGGAGTCACGTTCCTCTTCACAGACAACGACATCAAAGACGAAGCGTTCCTCGGTACCCGACTGTGAATCATGACAGAACAAGGGTTCGTCCTCTGGGGAACATGAATCACTGGTCTCTTGATTTCATGTTTCCTCTCTGCTCCAGAATACATGAACAACGTCCTGGCCAGCGGAGAAGTTTCCAACCTGTTTGCTCGCGACGAGCTGGACGACATCACCCAGGATCTGATCCCTGTCATGAAGCGAGAGCACCCCCGCCGACCTCCGACCTCAGAAAACCTCTACGACTTCTTCCTGTCCCGCGTGCGGAGCAACCTCCACGTGGTGCTCTGCTTCTCGCCTGTCGGGGAGAAGTTCCGGACTCGTGCTCTGAAGGTGAGTTTCAGACCTTCACTGCTTCCTATGGAGTGACGGGGGGGCATGTGATGACATCACAGGAGGTTACGAGACGTGAATCAAATATATTAAAAACCCCGGTTGGATTTGATGAGCTCAGCGACCTTTGACCTCAACAGTTCCCGGGGCTGATATCCGGCTGCACGGTGGACTGGTTCCAGCGCTGGCCTCGGGACGCCCTGGTCGCTGTGTCGCATCACTTCCTGTCTCAGTACCAGGACCTCCGCTGCTCACAGGAAGTGAAGCACAGCGTGGTGGTGACCATGGGAACCTTCCAGGTAACACCTCGGTCCAGGTGTGTGTCACCGGCAGGTTCAGGCCAACCAATCACACGGCGTCTCTCCCTGCAGGACCTGGTGGCGGAGAAATGTTCCGAGTACTTTGAACGTTTCCGACGTCAAACGTTTGTGACGCCAAAGTCGTACCTGTCCTTCATCGACAGCTACAAGGTCATCTACGCCGAGAAGATCGCCCACGTGGGCACGCTGGCCGAGCGCATGAAGACAGGTACGACCCGGAACACGCGTGTGCTGAATGGTTCAGTCCTGACGTGTGCTGCGATGGTAACGTGTTGTTCACAAGAAGAGTCGAGCTGCAACGGGGGTCGTGATTTAATGCGTTCATTGATTATAGGTTTTAATAACGAGCATTCTTCATAATTTGTAGATAAACAAAGAAATGATGGGCAGATTGAGTGATGATGAGAAGTCAGCTGATCGATGGTGATGATTCTCAGCCTCGTGGTTTTTCACTCGTGTTGCAGGTCTGTGTAAACTGATGGAGGCGGAGCAGTCGGTGTCTCAACTCTCCAAGGAGCTGCTGGTGAAGGAGCAGGAACTCGCTGTCGCCTCCCAGAGGGCAGACGAGGTCCTGCTGGAGGTCACTGCCAAAGCTCAGGCTGCTGAAAAGGTCAGAGACACGACTCTGTTATTTTCACGTTTCCATCCCTGCTGATCGGAGCCGACAGCACAGTCATGTGACCCAGGAGAGAATGAACGTTTTATC
This sequence comes from Platichthys stellatus, assembly GCA_016801935.1. Taxonomy (NCBI): domain Eukaryota; kingdom Metazoa; phylum Chordata; class Actinopteri; order Pleuronectiformes; family Pleuronectidae; genus Platichthys; species Platichthys stellatus. The sequence goes on along the minus strand of JAFBJV010031611.1, from coordinate 626,047 downwards.
CAATCACATGGCAGACAGACGCCGGATGTTGCAGGGAGGAGTCAAAGGTCACGTTGCTCTACCTCCTCTCAAATGATCCCACACCTGAGTAGACAACGTTAACGTTAAGAAGTCATGACGTAGAGAAACATCAGAGATACTTGACTCTTCATCATCGGTCTCAGATGGACACACACGGTCCTGTACTTATACCTTTGGGAGGACCATTTTAAACATAGACCCTACAGAGTGGGGACATTTTGACCGGTCCTCACTTGTTCTTGGACTCTTTGAGGGTTAAATCCGGGCTGGGCATTCAGTTTGGATGAGGTTTAGGTCAGGGGCTAGGGAATGTTTTATGTGAATGAGTGTCCTCACTAAGATAGAAGTACAATCATGTGTGCGTGCCTGGCTCTGCCCCCTAGTGGCCACAGACAGCACAACAGTACCCAGGTGTTTGTGTGCAGGTGAAGCAGCAGGTGCAGAAGGTGAAGGACAAAGCTCAGCTCATCGTCAACGAGATCGAAGTCGACAAAACAGCAGCACTGTCCAAACTGGAGGCTGCGAAACCAGCGCTGGAGGCTGCTGAGGCTGCACTGCAGGTCTCACACACACACACACACACACACACACACACACACACACACACACACACACACACACACACACACACACACACACACACACAGAGTATACACAATGTTCTTCTTACATCCCTACAGACCATTAAGCCCTCGGACATCGCCACCGTGAGGAAGCTGCAGAAGCCTCCTCATCTCATCATGAGGATCATGGACGTGGTGCTGCTGCTGTTCCAGAGGAAGGTCACTCACTCGTTTCAAACATTCACCTCCAGTTCATCCTGATGTTCCTCTTTCATCTCATTTCTTTCCCTTGGTCTGTTTCCTCAGATCGACCCGGTGACCGCTGACCCAGAGCGACCTTGTCTACGACCTTCGTGGGCTGAGGCCATGAAGCTGATGCAGAACTCCTCGTTCCTCAGCATGTTGCTCAACTTCAGCAAGGTCAGTCCGAGTCTGCTGCTGACTCACAAGCTGCTAGAGTCGAGGACACGTCAGAGTCCACGTGGATCTGAGACCACACAGCAGAATGTACACACACACACACACACACACACACACACACACTGGAGTTTATAGCTGTGTGTCAGTGGGAAACTCCCTACTCATCTTATCACACTGCACCATCACCAGCTTGTGTGTGTGTGTGTGTGTGTGTGTGTGTGTGTGTGTGTGTGTGTGTGTGTGTGCGTGTGCGTGTGCGTGTGTGTGTGTCTCTTACATACCTGCTAAGAGGAGGATTAGCTGAGCTGGCAATTGAACGTCTGTATGTTTAGAACTGGAAAAACCCTGAACTGTGTGTGTGTTTGTGTGTTTGTGTTTGTGTGTGTGTGTGTGTGTGTGTGTGTGTGTGTGTGTGTGTGTGTGGAGTAGGAGTTCTGGGTCTGGATCCAACTGAACCAGGTTCTGTTGGTTTGCAGTGAAAACACTTTGTTGGACAGTTTGGACTTTTGGACCAATCACAGGAAGTAGAGACAGAATAAGACGCCGTCTATAAAACCAATCAGAGTCAAGTATCAGTAGACTCCGCCCACGTAGGTGATGGCGACAGGAAGAACGTGTCAGAGTATTTACACTCAGCTGCTCCACCTGTCTGGTCCATAACTGGTAGTTGAGGTGTTGTTGAGACGTGGTGAGGAACATGTAGAAGACGATCACAGCGCCCCCTGCTGTCGTCCTGTGCTCAGGACTCCATCACAGAGGAGGTGGTGGAGCTGCTCGCTCCTTACCTGGAGGTGGACGACTACAACTTGGAGTCCGCCAAGAGGATCTGTGGGAACGTGGCGGGACTCTGCGCCTGGACTCAGGCCATGGCTGACTTCTTCTCCATCAACAAGGAGGTGCTGCCCCTGAAGGTACAGACACAGGAGTCCCAGTATAAAACCTCAGTCACTAGATTTCACACCTCCCTTCAGTCAATCATCTGATCACACACACATCGAGAAGTCAGTAAAGATGAGAAACAAACTTTCAAATCCCTCAATGATAAAGAAAGTGAAAGAACTTCTTGATCCGCCTCTAGACATAGACCACACCCCTCCACCAGGTCTACTGGACATCGGTTCATCCTGTTGACAAACAAACAAGTTAACAAACAAAAGAAACTGGACAGAAAATGTAACGTACTGGAGACAGAGCAAGGACACAATGCATGTGTGTGTCTGTGTGTGTCTGTGTGTCTGTGTGTGTGTGTGTGCAGGCTAACCTGGCCCTGCAGGAGGCTCGTCTCCAGGTGGCTCAGGCTGAACTGGGTAAAGCTCAGGAGCAGCTGGACACGAAGCAGCGAGAGCTCGACGCCGTGCAGGTGACCCTCTGATGAACTGATCACATGTCAGCTCTGCTCTGATTGGTGGAGACAAACCACTGATTCTAGTTTTATGATCTGAACTTTAGGCGCTTTACGACGCCGCCATGAAGGAGAAGCAGGACCTGGAGGACGACGCCCAGGCCTGCCGCCAGAAGATGGCCAATGCCACGGCTCTGATCGACGGGCTGGGGGGGGAGAAGGTCAGCTCTCATCCCGCCGTCTTTCAGTCATTCATCCGTCACACATCCATCCTCTCATCCTTCCACGTGTCCCCTCGTGGTGTCTCAGGTCCGCTGGACGGACAGCAGTGCCGGGTTCCAGACGCAGATCGAACACCTGGTCGGGGACGTCCTTCTGTCCAGCGGCTTCCTGTCGTACGCCGGCCCCTTCAACCAGGAGTACCGGCGCCTCCTGCTGGAGCTGTGGAAGAAGGAGATGGAGGCGGAGCTCATTCCCTTCAGTCCTGTAAGACCTGGTTTAGCTTTTATTTGACAGTTCATGGTAAATAAAACAGAAAAGTACAACAACAGATCTGTGTTCAATTCAAATAATCTGAATATTAAAGAATCGGTTCACCGTCAATCTGATCTGAGACATTAAGAATCTTTAAACTGAGACGTCCTGCAGGACTTGAATGTGATTGGTCTGCTGGTGGACACCACCACAGTGGGCGAGTGGACCCTGCAGGGGCTGCCCAGCGACGACCTGTCCATCCAGAACGGCATCGTGGTGACCAAGGCGTCACGCTACCCACTGTTGATCGACCCCCAGGGTCAGGGCAAGACCTGGATCCAGAGCAGAGAGCGAGACCAGCAGCTGCAGGTGGGGACGCAAAATCCAGCATCACAAATGTCCTCTGCCCTCTGCTGGTGAGGAGTACCAACCTCTTCTGTGTCTCAGGTGACGTCTCTCAACCATAAATATTTCCGATCCCACCTGGAGGACAGTCTGTCTCTGGGGCGCCCCCTGCTGCTGGAGGATGTCGGGGAGGAACTGGACCCGGTCCTTGACAACATACTGGACAAGAACTACCTCAAGTCTGGGTCCACGTACAAAGTGAGAATCAAACTGACAACGTTTAGTTTCTTTCTTTTTAAAAAGAGTCTCAGGTAACGTCCGTCCTCGTCCATCCTGCAGGTGAAGCTGGGAGACAAGGAGGTGGACGTGATGAAGGGCTTCACGCTCTACATCACCACCAAGCTCGCCAACCCGGCCTACAGCCCCGAGGTCAGCGCCCGGACGGCCGTGGTCGACTTCACCGTCACCCAGCGAGGCCTGGAGGACCAGCTGCTGGGACGTGTCATTCTGCTGGAGAAACAGGTCCACACTGGGCAGATAACCAGCTAGTTAAACTGGTTATGAATTATTCAATCAGTCAAATCAACAGTGATCCTGAATCCTGTCTAACTCCGTCCACCCTGTGGGTCTGAGCAGGAGCTGGAGGCGGAGCGAGTGAAGCTCCTGGAGGAGGTGACGTCCAACAAGAGGAAGATGCAGGAGCTGGAGGACAGTCTGTTGTTCAGGCTGACGAGCACACAGGGCTCCCTGGTGGAGGACCAGTCTCTGATCGAGGTGCTGAGGGTCACCAAGACCACGGCTCAGGAGGTACCGTCCGTCAGCTCAGGTTCAGGTTCAGGTTCAGGTTCAGGTTCAGGTTCAGGTTCAGGTTCAGGACTGAAGCTCAAATGAAATCCATAATAACCCTGTCGTAGGTGAGCGAGAAGCTGTCGGTGGCGGCGGAGACGGAGGTGAAGATTAACCAGGCCAGGGAGGAGTACCGCCCAGTGGCCACCAGAGGGAGCATCCTCTACTTCCTGATCGTGGAGATGTCGCTGGTGAACATCATGTACCAGACGTCGCTGCGGCAGTTCCTCGGGCTCTTCGACTCGTCCATGCAGAACTCGGCCCGGTCGCAGGTCACCTCCAAACGCATCTGCAACATCATCAGCTTCCTCACGTACCAGGTGCTGCCCCCTAGTGGCGTCTTATGCTATCTTTTTCGTGTCCGTAATTATGTTTCATTGCGGACTCTGCCCTCTAGTGGGAAAAGTGACGTCACTGCACTCAAGATGGTGAAAACACATTGTTGATGTTGATCATATTATTATCATTATTACATCTATTGATAAATACAATAAATGAAGGTACAATATTTAACTTCTATTGATTATTTTGTCATAAATTTGACTGTGAGGTCATCAGTGAAGACTTTGTCTGCAGGTTTACTGCTACACCTCCAGGGGTCTGTACGAGGAGCACAAGCTGCTCTTCACCCTGCTCCTCGCTCTGAAGATGGACCTGCAGGCCCGGATCATCTCCCAGCCCGAGGTGCTCACCTTCATCAAAGGTCACAGGCAACTCCTCCTCCTCCTACTCCTACTCCTCCTCCTTCTCCTCCTCCTCCTGCTCCTGCTCCTGCTCCTGCTCCAGCTCCTGCTCCTGCTCCTGCTCCTGCTCCTGCTCCTGCTCCTGCTCCTGCTCCTGCTCCTGCTCCTCATCATCATCCTGCTCCTCCTCCTCCTCCTCCTCATCATTCTGCTCCTGCTCCTAATCATCATCCTGCTCCTCCTCC